>PISX010022953.1:0-30820 GCA_004024625.1 Mellivora capensis
TCCCCGGTCCCCGCCCTCCACAGGGTGTCAACGTGTGGGCTCTGGTGGCGGCCATCGTCCTCCTGTCCAGCAGCGTGAATGACATCCAGCAGCTGCTCTTCTGCCTCCGGAGACCCAGCTCCACCGTGACGGTGCCGGACATCACGGAGACGCTGTACTGCCTCGCCGTGCTCCTCTACGCCATGAGGGAGAAGGGGATCAACATCAGCAACCGGTAAAGCGGTGGGAGGAAGAGCCCAGGCCGGGCGAGGGAATGGCCCGCGCTGGCTGTGCTGCCCAGCTCTAGCCGCGGGCGGGCCGGAGGTCTCCCAGGGCCCCCGCCCCAAGTCCACGGCGGTAGGAGGCAGGTGCTGGGAGGATGGGACACGCTCTGCCGACACGAAGTGCCACCCCGCTGGGAAATGGCGCTGAGGCCCGCGGACGCTCGAGGCTCTTGAAGCCTGACGTGAAGTCCCCTCGCTAAAAGGAGCCTTCTGCCCTCCTGTGTGGCCTCATTTTCCTCGGGAAGCATTAAGATTCGGTTCCTCCATTTCTGTTTTGGGGCGGGAGCTAAGCGCTGTGGCTGAGTCTCGCCTGCCTCACCGTCTCTAGGACGGAGGCGGTTCGTTCAGAGTGACCGTCGTGGCTTCTGTCGCCAGCACGTGTGCACAGGGCAGCTGGCAGAGGCTCAGCAGGTCTGAGGCTGCGCGTCAGCCACCGGTCCAGGCCTCGTGCCCTGTGTTCCAGAGAGAGCAGACGGTCTGCGTGAGTGAGCACGCTGCCCGAGAACATTGTAGTGAGTGACAAGTGGTTCAGAGAGAGAGAAGGGGGAAGTGGTCAAGGGAGGTGGGGGGCACTGCGTTAGACGGGGGGGCAACTGGGGGGCTCAGTCGGTTAAGCGTCTGCCTTCAGCTCAGGTCGTGATCCCACGTCGGGCTCCCTGCTCGGCTTCTCCCTCTTCTCACTCATGCTCACTTGTGCTGTCGGTCGCTCTCTCTCTCTCTCAAATAAATAAAATCTTAAAAAGATAAATAAAATGACATTTTAAGATTTGAGGGGAGAGCATTTTAGCAAAAGGAGTAGATAATTTCAGGGTCCAAAGATGGGGATGAATTTAATATATCCAAGGAAGAGAAGCGGTCTGTTGTGGCAAGACTGGTGAAGAAGAGGGAGACCGATTGACAGTTACGTGAGGCCGGCAGCGGCCAGACAAGGAAAGCTGACGTGGACCATGGGGAGAAATCAGCATGAAATCCAGGCTGTGGAGGGGAGCTGTCAGGGCACCCTAACCCCCCGCCTGGAGATGGGCAGTGTGCTACTGCAGCCGGTCCTGGGGAAGCAGACATCCCAGGGAGGATTTCCTTTCTCTGGAATCCGTGAGCCCTTGGGGGGATGCCTGGCTGGGGAGACCCCATGAGCTGTGGCCCAGTCATCCTTGCTGGAGTTCAAGGATGGAACACACATGCTCCAGAAATGTCAGAGTATTTGCTGTATTTCTGAGTTACGTTTCAGTTTATTAAATGCCAGTTACGTTGTATCCCTACCATGGCATTGAGGCACAGGACAAGGGGATTTAGGATTAATTGGGACAAGACAGATACACACATGGTGAATAATGTTCTTACGCGCAGATTCCGAACCCGCAGGTTCTCTCCACCCAGAGAGGAGGAATGGAGGGCAGGATCTGTTGGGTTTTGTTGTGTTGATGTATTTCTTCCTGCTTTACCTGGGAGGTAATATGACCAGAGACAGAAGTATTTTGTCATTAAAGGTATTTGATGGTGCTCAGAGATCACTTTCCTTCTGGGGATGGGAAGCGGTGCGCTAACTGTGGGCAGTTGGTGATGGAGGGGAAGAGTTTGGGGTCAGTGTGAACACAGAGAGCTTCGAAGTGGCTTGTAGCGGGCTGTTTGCCCATTTCCGGGGCCTCTGCCGGGTGCTTTGTGTCGTCATGGGCCCCTCTCGGTGGCTTGGAGGCCATTCTGTTTCCAGTCCTTGGTAATCACGTCTTGCTCTCTGTGTAACACCCTTCCTCTGGAACCTTTAAAGATAGAATGTTCTTCGTGCTTCTACACCCGTTATCACCTTACAGGAAGCAGGGAGCAGAGCAAAGGAGTCTGAGAAAGACACGACATTAAGGTGATGTCGAACAAGAATTGCACCGCTCCAAGTAGAATTTGCGTTTGTTTTCAGCTGGGTGTTGCGGCTTTTGTGATTGTCTCTTAGGGTTACAGCTAGTGCTTTGGTCGCCAGACAGCATGTCCTCGTCTCTCTCCTTCGCCATTACACGCTGGAGCCAGGCACCTTCCCAGAGCTGGGCTTTCCGAGAGGGTTTTGGTCAGCTCTAGGTGTATTTAACATCTTTTCTTTCTTTCTTTTTTTCTTTTTCCCCTATAAAATGGTGGTAGCTATTTTCTTTTTAGAAATGGTAAGGAGTCCAAATACATCAGAGAGAAAACAGAATAAAGATTGTGACTTAATTTGAAAATCTCTAAATCTGCTTTTTCCCTATTAGGATTCACTACAACATTTTCTATTGCCTGTATCTTCAGGAGAATTCCTGTCCTCAGGCCAGAGAAGTTAAAGAGGAACCATCGGTTTGGCCAGGGTATGTGTACAGGGATTTGTGTGTGTGTGTCTCTTGTCTTCTATTCTCAGGTCCTCCTTATACTTACAGAGGAGGGGTGTTTTGTCTTAACAGTTTCATTGAGGTATAATTTACATGACGTAAAATTCACCCATTTTAATTGTACAGTCCAGTGATTTTCGGTACATTTATTGAGTGTGCAACCAACATCATAAACTAGCTTTGGAACATGTTTATCAGCCCAAGGCGAGGCCTTTCATTGGGTTAATTTCCTCCAATCTGCCTGTTCTTTGTGACAGTCCATCACCTGGTCTTTGGAATTCCTTTGTTTTTCTGATTTCTCTTCTATAATGATTATAGCAAGAAGACCATCCAGCTTACACATGAACAACAGCTGATTCTGAGCCACAAGATGGAACCTCTCCAGGTGGTAAAGATTATGGCGTTTGCGGGTAAGGGAGCTCACCATTCCTGGACTGGAGCGTCAGGGTCAGGCCTCTCATCCTTGCATCCCTTTTCCCTGCTACCTGCCAGAATTTCTTTACCTCGGTCTATTATCCAACTACTGCAGTTAAGTAATTTTATTTTTATTTTTTAAAAATTTTTATCTTTATTTATTTGTCAGAGAGAGAGAAGGCACAAGCAGGGGCAGCAGCAGGCAGAGGAAAACCAGGCTCCCTGCTGAGCAGGGAGCCCGATGCGGGACTCGATCCCTGGACCCGGGATCATGACCTGGGCGGAAGGCGTCAGATACTTAACTGACTGAGCCACCCAGGCGCCCCACTTAAATAATTTTAAAAGCAGTTAAGGAATGCTTGTTTTTTTGTTTGTTTGTTTTTTGCCACTCCAGGGAGCATCCACATAGAATTCCTGGTTGGACAGATAGTTCTTAGGGATTTTTTTGTGGATACAATACCAGCAGGATTGAACCAGCCGGTCATTTATCATTGTAAATGCTCAGGCACAGATCGCTCACGGAGAGGCAGGCCACGTTTCTGTAGCTCCCTGATTTCTGTCTCGTAAAGTCTGGGAGGCTCTCCCAGCGCTGGGTTCTAACCTACATTCCTACGTAATGCCAGCTGTAGTTCTCCTGCCTCAGTGAGCTCATTGTACTTACAGTCTCCCTAAGCACTTGGTTATCCTTTTGTCTGAGCCTTTGCTCATACTCTTTTCTACCTGGAATTCCTTCCTGTTTCTTTTCTGCCTAAATATCCAAGGATATCCAAGCAAGGATTCGTTCAGTACCTGGCACGGTGCTAATAAGTCCTTACGATGTTCTGGAAGGTTGGTTGGTTATCTCTGTCTTATGGATAAGGATTTGAAGCTCAGAGAAATTGCGATGACTTGCCCCAGGTTAAGTAAGCACGTAAGTGGAGGAGGTAGAATTCACAGCTGGGTCTGTTTCTCTACAAGAGTAGCTCCCTACCCCCGCTCGCCTCCTCGCCATGCTGTGCCCCACTCCCTTCTTCCTGGGGGAGGCTTCTGGAGCCGTTAGAGTCCTATACGATCTCCGAACTCTCGCTGTAGCTGGTCATCTAGACGAACTGTTTGGCACCTGGTTATTTAATAAGTATAGCAACACACACGTTTCATAAATACTTCCGCACTGTGTCATCAGACTTCACAGTAGCCCTGTTAGGGAGGGAAAGAGGTACCGGTTTTCTTCTTTTACAGGTGAGACTTTTTTGTTCCCCAAAAATTACTGTTTTTGGTCTTCTGTGTTGTCATTATACTCTAATTGTGTTCTAATTGTTTCAGCTGTGTTGGTATTCTGAAGGAGATTGTAGTAAAGGAATCTTGCCTTATAGGGTTTTTTTTTTTTTTTTTGACGTACTCCCAGTGCTTAGGATACAGCTGAGCATGGAAGCAGGGGCTCATGAGTACTTGTTCAGTGAATGATAACTGAGGAAACGAACGGTGGAGAGGCAGGGCGCGCTGGAGAGCTCAGAATGGGCCAGAAGCATCCTTGAATCTCACCTGCAGGCTCTTGCCTTTGGATCATTACTGATGCCCAGGACAGCAGTAGCTACTCTTACTGAGTTCCTCTGCTGGGTGCCTCGATGGTTGCTTTATCCTGCCAGACCTGCAAGGTCAGCGTTACCCACGCATGGCTGAGGGGCACACCCACGGTCAGTGAGGTCCAGCGACTCATTCTTCACTGCTCAGCTAGAGCCCAGCCCAGGTTAATCTGGCTTAGAATCGGCTGCTCTTTTCACTGCCCCTTATCAGTATTGAGAAACCTGTCACTGGTCTGGTCTCTAGCGGGAGATAAGCATGGGTAAGACCTGATTAGGGCATCCTTTGGAACAGTTTTTCCTGGTCAGAGGGTCACCTTCTTTCCACTTGGCTCCCCCAGGCACCGGGAAGACCTCTACGCTGGTCAAGTATGCTGAAAAGTGGTCCCAGAGCAGGTTTCTGTACGTGACATTCAACAAGAGCATCGCAAAGCAGGCCGAACTAGTCTTTCCCGGCAACGTCATCTGCAAGACCTTTCATTCCATGGCCTATGGGCACGTCGGGCGGAAGTGAGCATTGTGCTGCCACCGTCTTTGTCCAGTTCCTGGTTTTTCTGTTGTGAGCGTCGTGATTACATAGGAACTCAGACACAGCAACACTGGGAATATGGAGTGCTTTCAGCTCTGCTTACAGGCAGGACATGGAAAGATATGTAGTGATTTGCACTTCTACCCTGTAAAGATGTGTTGTTTGCAGATGGTAGTGTCTTACTGAGGGGGGCATTCTCATTTCTCTGGAACTGAGGCACAGAAAGTCCGAAGGACTGGTCTGGCGCACAGGCTCTCACCAGTCCGACGGATGGGCTTCCCTGGGATGAGGTGGGGGGAAACTCAGCGGTCGTGCACTCGCCCAGGGCTGCTGGGGCCTCAGCATTCCCTTGGATGGGAGGGCTTCAGGGAACTCGAGTGTCCCCTTAGGGACCTCTTGGAGTCTAGTCCATACCGTGGAGCAGTGGCATCTGCCGTGAGCCACTTTCTCTTCTGGGCTGTTACCTGAGAGTTCCTGAAAGCCAGGTGAAGCCGTTTCACATCCTGCATGGACCTTGCTCAACCTGTCTGGCTTTTATTTTCTCCTGACCTTTTGTGACATTTAACGTGGCCAGGTAGTGTCACTGTTGAAGGGGGTTCGAGTTGGGGGAGCCCTAAATACCACGTGCTAACAAATACCGTTCGTTTGGGCTGCGTATTACAGGTACCAATTAAAGAAGAAATTGAATCTCTTCAAGTTGACCCCCTTCATGGTCAATTCTGTCCTTGCTGAAGGGAAAGGCGGATTCATACGGGCCAAGCTCGTATGTAAGACCTTAGAGAACTTCTTCGCCTCCGCCGACGAAGAGCTTACTATTGATCACGTGCCTATCTGGTGCAAGAACAGCCAAGGACAGAGAGTCATGGTTGAACAGAGTGAAAAGCTGGTGAGTATCTAAATCTCTTCACGGTCAGGGATCGAGGATGGAGGAGAGCTGGCGTGATACTCTGTCCTGCTTGTCTTTCGTTCTTCCAACCTGCCGGCAAGTCGGACTCCCGGACTGCAGGCCCGTCGTGCTAGGTGTGAGGTTGTGTGTATTCTGTGAAGTGGACTCACAGACCTTCTACTTAATTTGCACGCTGGTCCTCCTAATTCAACAGATGAGGCTCCTCCTACCCAAGGCTTATAGGAGCTTGTCATTGGGGTCGAATCTAAAAATAAGGAAACTCTTTGCAGATTTTTCTTGTCTTTTCAGTCATTGGCCATTCTTTGTATGGCTAAGTCGTCAGTCGTAAGTCGAGAGCGCTAATCCAGCCTTTCTGGCTCATCATATCTTGTGCTCTTTCCCCCTCCGCTCCCCGCCCTCCCCACCCCTGCCCCAGATTTTGTACTCTTTGAGCGATGGTCTGTCCCTGGGCTTGGTATGGCCCCAGCTTCTTACTCATCTCTGCACTTGACATTGTTCTAAGGCTGTCGTGGAGCCAGAGGAAAGTTAGGGAGGTGACTGCCCCCACCGTGTTGTGATGGTGCCTTTGTTCAGACCTCTGTATGTGAGAATGAAAGTGATTTCAGGGGGTGTCTTTTCCAGGGTCTTAAACTGTGACTTGCCGTATCACTTGCTTTCTAGAACGGTGTTCTTGAAGCCAGCCGACTCTGGGACAACATGCGGAAGTTGGGGGAATGCAAAGAAGAGGCTTACCAAATGACTCACGATGGTATGCCAGTGCCCCCTTCTTGACACCCGTTAAATGTGACTGCTCTGCCTGTGAGTTCTGACTCTTGCCGCTCCCCTCTTTTAGGCTACTTGAAACTCTGGCAGCTGAGCAAGCCTCTGCTTGCCTCTTTTGACGCCATCTTTGTGGACGAGGCCCAGGACTGTACCCCAGGTGACAAACTCTTCCGGACATCAGTAGTCTCAAACACATTGAAGCAACACTATGATCATGGAAGAGGACACACCTGTGACATGAGCTGATTATTCTTACCTGTCGTAAGGAAGAGGCACAGATGATAATTTAGTCACACAGAAATCCATTATTACTCGACTGTGGATTTCAGCAGTTGTCCTTCACGCTCCGCCCCCCAACTAAAAGCAAATTTATTTTTCTGTTAATGTTTTGCTTCGGTTACTCTTAAAATGTTGACTAAGCATAGGCCATCAGGTGACTGGGACCTGGACTCAGGCTGAGTGGGAAAAGCTATTCAACTTAGAGTGGACAGTTTGTGCGTGTTTTTCAAGTGGCTGACAGAAAATAGCGTGCCTCTGTGGGGTCCTTTTTGAGCTTTGAGTTACAATGTTAGAGAAGACAATTTCCCTCATTTTTTAGTTGCTTATGTTGGTTTTTTTTTTTTTTTAAGACTCCATCATTTATCCGGGACTAAAAATAATCTGCATTCCTAGGCTCAGAAGTGGTTTCTCTTGTCCCTTATACAGTCGTTTCTTTGCATTGCCTGCGTATGTCGCAGGAAAGACAACTCCGTTGTCCAGCGTGCCCTGGCTTTGTTTCATGAAGCATTTTCATCGTTTTCGGTCGTAAATACGGTTTCTTTGTGCTCTGTGAGTCGGCGCTCCTTCAGCTCTTTCACTGTCCCTCTTATTGGTTGCAGCTATCATGAACATAGTTCTGTCTCAGCCATGTGGGAAAATCTTTGTAGGGGACCCACATCAGCAGATCTATACCTTCCGTGGTGCAGTCAATGCTCTGTTTACAGTCCCTCACACGCACGTCTTCTATCTCACACAGGTAAGAGCTCTCTCTGCTTCTGAGTCCCCAGAACCGTAGAAGCAAGCTTTGCGCTTCCCTGCCCTCGCTTTCCCGCGGTTCCCCTGTGCCAGGAGTCCAGTATGTGGCAGATCCTTGCTTCTAAGCGCTGGTTCTCTGTGGTTCTCGGGGTCTGCAGAGTCAACTCTGTGTTCACAACACCTGCGTGTGCCATTGTCACTGTGCTCGCATTTGCACCGCTGATGCCCCCCCGGGGGTGGGGGCCGTGGCACCACGTGGTGTGGCCATCATCGCACTCTCCCTGCGACGCACTTGGGGTCAGACAGACGAGCGGGTTGCTCCGGGACGTCCTGCGGTGACAGCAGTCGGACAGCATGGACTGCTGGCCCTTGGGCGCGTCTCTGGTATCCTTGCGAGCAAGCGGCCAGAGTGGCGGAAGCACGTCTGTGTACGGAAGCGTGTGGGCTCCCCGACAAAGGGTGCTCTTGGGTTTGAGCTGGGAGCTCAGCCCGCTGTGTTTGTGTGTTGTTCCTGTTGGTACGTGAAGGAACAGCTGACAGGCTCCGGTCTGGCATTTTCTCAAAAATGAAGGAAGTGAGCTGTGACTTCAAGGAAAACAACCGACAAATGTTTGTTGCCAAAGATAAAATTCTTGCTTTCAAGTGAAACGAGAATTTGGAAAACTTGTGTCTGCCACTGTGAGCGTGACAGCTCAGGGCGTCCTTGACCGTCTGAGAAAGCGGTCACAATCCTCCCTTTTCCAGTACCTGTCTGTGGGAGGCTGTCGGGGTATCTGCATAAATTATGGAGAAATCCTCTGCAAAGAAGATTTTTATCTTCTCTCCCACTTACTTACTTACTCAATCATTTGTTTATATCAGTGTGGACTCATGGATATTTTATGTTTTGGGTTACGGCTCACTCGGAGCGATCCTATAACCACACAGTACTGTTCATCCAAAGTCTCGTGTTTTCCTGAGTTTTATTGATGTTCACCAAAGCACATGGTAGTTTATTACTTTAAGTCATTAATGCATGGAAAGGGCAATAAGTACCGTGAGTTTGGAGACAAATGGTGTCTTTCCAGCTGCACTGATCAAAGAAGTAGGGTGTGGGGCCGTGCTGTGAAGGGCAGGAGACTGGCCCTGTGCCGAGACGGGGGAGGGCCAGGAATGTTCAGGAAGGATGCTTGGGGCTGGCCATGTGGGCAGCGGTTTTAAATTAATGTTGAGGGAGGTCTCTGAGGTGAGGGGAGAAACCCCCAGCCCCCCCCCCTTGTATAATTTACACTTTTTCATTAGGTTTGATTGAGAAGGAAGGGTAGCTTTGCTTAAAAGAGTTTTCCGTTGGTCTTGGGGCAGGAGAGGAAACGAGGCTGTCCGGGCTGTGAGGCCTGTTTGGAGTGCGTGCGTCACCTTTTTCCCCTGTGCTGCTCTTCCTGTCTTGTAGCGAGGGTGCGGCCCCATGAAAGTTTGTGGGAAAGAGTTGTCGGACAGAGGCTTAGAGATGCATCTGGCAGTGGGAGGGAGAGACCGAGTGGGTGAGGCGTGGAGTTCGGGTTGCTGAGCTGGGCTGGTAGCAATGGTGAGAAAACCAGTCTAGGTCCCGTGGTGGGAGAATTGCCCAGGTTGGGATCTGGGGGTAAGGGGTAAAGGAAGGTAGGTATCTTGAAGGTTCCAGGAAGGCAGCTGCAGTTCTGAAAGCTTCAGTCAAGCCAAGTGGTCATTTGATTGTGAGCGGGTTTACGGTGAGGACTTTGCAAATCCCCTTTCCAGATAGGGTGAGTCAGGGATCAACAGTTGGGTTTGGCAAAGCTGGGACTCCGCAGGGGCAGAACCGTGCTAACCTGCTTCAGGGAGGGGTTGTTGACTCCGTTTGTTTGGTTGTTTTCCCAGAGTTTCCGATTTGGCGTGGAAATAGCGTATGTGGGAGCTACGATCTTGGATGTCTGCAAGCGAGTGAGGAAGAAGACTTTGGTTGGAGGAAACCATCAGAGTAAGGCTTTCAGTTCCTCTTCATTTATTTGTTCCAGAATTAGTTTTCCTGTTTATTTGAATTTGCCCCAGAGTTTGCGCTCTCTCCCAAAAGGTGGCATTAGAGGTGACGCCAAGGGCCAGGTAGCCCTGTTGTCCCGGACCAATGCCAACGTGTTTGACGAGGCTGTGCGGGTGACGGAAGGGGAAGTCCCGGCGAGGATACATCTGATCGGGGTAAGAGCACGTTTCTGTCGGCTGCTTCCCGCACAGACACAGACCTAGCCAGTGAAAATAGTCGGCTGCACTCGGGTTGTGATGCAAGCAAGCATTTGGGGTCTGGGCCGCCATCTGCTCCGTGCCTGAAGGCGTTGCCCCGGCCGTTCTGCTGATGTCAGCCCAATGTCCCTACAAAGACCCAGTGAGGACTGAGGATCCTTCTTCCACTCTTCAAAAGCACTAGTGCCCTTCTCCTCTTTGACTCTCCCCGCGAGGCTGCCGGCTGGCTGCCTGCGAGTGTGGTGGTGTGTGGTGCTCGTTAGCGTAGGAACGAGGGAGCTGCTCACGTGGAGGGTGTGCACACCTGGGTTCTAGCTCTGGTTCTGTCACTAACTTTGTGTGGCTTGCGGCAAGTCACAGCTTCCGTGTGCCTCATTCTCTCCATCTCTAAGACAAAAATAATGCCTTTCCTTTACCTGGTTCACGGGGAAGTTAGGAGAAAGTGACATGTGTATGACGCTTCTAACTCTTCAGAGCAAAGCGACACGACGAAAAGACAGTCACTCCTTTTATGAGAAACAGGGGGTTCTGAGTGGGCACTCAGTGAGCACAGCCAGTGAATCGTAATCAGAAGGCAGTCGGAGTTTTCTTACTGATAAAGATTATACAGCCAAGTTCCCGAAGTTCTGGAAATTAAAGGAAAAGAAAGTCACCCTTAATCTCAGGATTCCAGATAATAATTTTCCCTTTTGCTATTTATGTCTTTGTTTTTGCAGACACACATTTCTACATCACTGCAATCACAGGGCCCACACACACTTGTGCATTTTTTACTCAACACGTAAGCATCTTCCCTTTCGCTGCGATAATGACTGCAGTATTTCATCTAGTGACTATCCTGTCATTCAGAGACCTTTGTCGTTGTAGGAAGGTAGCACTCTTGAGGTATGGCCCGCGCCGGGCATGGCGGACAGTAGGCGGTTGTCCCTCCGTCATGCCCACGTGCCATCTGAAGCATGCGTCCACACTCAGAATCACTTCTGCTTTCCAACACTAACACGAGCGGGCTCATTTCGGTCTCTGTTTTGTGTTAACGGTTTACGTGTCCCTGCCCCAAATGAGGACAAATCCTTGGAGTGTGGCGCCGTGGTGCCGTGGTCCCGGGCTGTGCTCACGCGTGCTTCTGGGTAGAAGGGGCTACACTGTGACCCAGGCGGGCCCCCTCCTGCAGGAGCTAACCTTCCAGAACATACAACAGTCTGGACCTGTAGACATTTTCTAGCGTAGTCCTTTCCTCCAGGGACACAGTGGTAAGTATCATATGCCGCACATCGTGTTCAGGTGTTCTCGTGGCCTCCATCGTGGCCATCTTTCCGTTCCTGGAAGGTGGATGGTTTCAGTTGCCCCTTTCGGACAAAAAAGCAGCATGCAGCGGGTTCTTGCTGCCCCCCCCCCTTTTTTTTAAAACAGAGTAAGAGGGGCGTCTGGATGGCTCAGTGGGTTAAGCCTCTACTTTCGGCTCAGGTCATGATCTCAGGGTCCTGGGATCGAGCCCCACATCGGGCTCTCTGCTCAGCGGGGAGCCTGCTTCCTCCTCTCTCTCTGCCTGCCTCTCTGCCCACTTGTGCTCTATGTCTGTCAAATAAATAAATTAAAAAGAAAAGAAAAGAAATGTTTAAACGGAGGAAGACTTTGAGGTAGCAGCCGAGACTTCGCGTCCAAGGTTCCTGAGCACTCAGGTCGCGGGGTGGCCAGTGCATTTGTGCTCGAGGAGGTCGCCTGCTGTGTGCTTTGGGTGCGATTGAGGTCTGTTTCCATGAAAACACCTCATTTCGGAATCCCATCTTTACATTTGCTTTACTTTGTTTTGTTAAAACAACAGTAACAAAACAAAATGGAAAACAACAAAAAACCAAAAATCCCACCAAAAAACTTTTTCAGGGGATTAAATCATTTGGATTGGACAGAATCATTGATATCTGGATCCTTCTTCAGCCGGAGGAAGAACGGAAGAAACGTGAGTAGCCTCCTGGCCGGTGCAGTAGATGGAAGCGTGCCGGTGACAGGGACGGGAGAAGGCTCGGGCTCGCCCTCCATCAGCGATCTTACTTTCCTCCTGGAGGAGGGGGGACCAGCGCGGCTCTCTTCCCGTCAAGAGTGGGATGCCCGAGGCCGCCTGTCGCAGAGGTCCTGAGAGCTCTTTCCAGACCCTTCTCTCAGGAGTCTGCATTTCTTCCTATTGTCGGTCCCTTAGGCTGTCCTCCCTCACCATCTTTCTGTCTGCCTGGGCACCTTTACTCACCGAAACCTCTGCATGGGCCCCAGACGGTCATTTCTAACATCTGTAGTGTATTTCTTTTCCTCACTGCGCTGTTTCACATCCCTGTGAAGTAGGTAAGGCTGTCGAGGGTCGGGCCCTCGATCCTAAGTTTGGAGACGGAGAGGCTAAAGCACAGGTCCTTTCTGACTTGCCCAGGGTCCCACAGCAGGTTAGTGATGCAGTCGGGACTAGAACCTGGATCCCCCGGGGTTTGTGCTGCTGTTGGCTAGGAATGTGGAGCTGCTGCCGCGAAGCTTAGTGTGGCCTGTTGTGTTAACCCGAGTGTGTGTTCTCCTCAGAGAACCTCGTTATTAAGGACAGGTTCATTAGAAGATGGGTGCACAAAGAAGGCTTTAGTGGTTTCAAGAGGTACGTGACGGCGGCTGAGGACAAGGAGCTGGAAGCCAAGATTGCAGTCGTCGAGAAGTACAACACCAGGATCCCAGACCTCGTGCGAAGGATCGAGAGGTGCCACATAGAAGACCTGGACTTCGCAGGTGAGGAGGACAGGGGTTCCTCACCTCCTGGCGGGAGGGCGGTCCGACGGTCCTCTTCCTGGGGGTCTCCGGGGGGGCCCGGCGGAGCTCTGCGGCGCCCCCCGCCTCAGAGCCTGGGGGTCAGGGAGCAGAGCTGACGCTCTTCCTTACGGGCCTTCAGTTCTGTCGTGGAGTCTGCCCCGTGTGGGACTGCGGGCAAGTGGCTCAGGGCTCCCGTGGCTGCGTCCCTTTGCCTGCAGACTGCAGGGCTGGGCCAGTCCCCACCAGCCCTGGAATGTGATTCCCAGGTAGTGGCCCGTCTGCGCTGAAGTTGCTCCTTCCCTGTCTTTTCATTTTTCTCTCCCTCTCTTTTTCTTTTCTCCTGTCGTTTCCTGTCTCCCTAGCCCCACCACTGTCCCCAGAGCAACACGTGGGCAAGGAAGGGTCCTGGGTTTAGGAGTCTGGCGGGAAGAGCTCGCTTTTTTCTTCCCCTCTCCTTCCCTTCCCTGCACGCCCCCACCTAACTGTGTGCTCTCTTTTGAACACAGAGTACATTTTGGGCACTGTGCACAAGGCCAAAGGCTTGGAGTTTGACACCGTACACGTGTTGGATGATTTTGTGAAAGTGCCATGTGCCAGGCACAACCTCGCGCAGCTGCCCCACTTCCGAGTCGGTGAGACACATCCGCGCGCCACCTGCCCGTGGGGCTCCCCTTGTCGCTTGCTTTATGCTGGGTGTGGTGACCTCTTGGCAGGACCCTTCTAGAAGGAAAACAAAGACACCTCCTAGCTCCCAGTTTTTTATCATCACTGTGTGTTTGAGGAAAGCGAGTCTTCTGGGTCCGCCCCTCCCAGGCTGCGGGCGCAGCAGTCCTGTTTCAGCTCTCAGCTCTGGGTTTTTCGCCACAGATGCTGGCTGCCCAGCCCCACAGGAGCTTTGAAACAATTCACCTGCTCCCCACAGTGGTGATGTTGCTGTTCAGACTTTATTTATTTATCTGAGAGAGACAGACAGACAGGGAGTGCGTGCGCGCACGTGTAGGGGGGAGAGGAGGAGGGACAGAATCTCGAGCAGACTCCCCGCTGAGCACGGCCCCTGACTCGGGGCTCGACCCCAGGACCCTGAGATTGTGACCTAAACTGAAATTAAGAGTCAGACGTCTAACCAACTGAGCCACCCAGGTGTCCCCAAAGTGTAGTTTTTAAAAAAAAATTAATTAATTTTTAAAAGATTTTCTTTATTTGACAGAGATCACAAGTAGGCAGAGAGGGAGGTGGGGAGTGGGGGGGAAGCAGGCTCCCTGCTGAGCAGAGAGCCCGATGCGGGGCTCGATCCCAGGACCCTGAGATCATGACCTGAGCCGAAGGCAGAGGCTTAACTCACTGAGCCATCCAGGTGCCCCCCCAAAGTGTAGTTTTTTAAAATTAAATCTCCTTTTTACTTAAAGAGGCCAGGAAATCATAAAAAAGTAAGCACTTTGTATCATTTGTTTGCTTTTATGTAAGTTTGTGCTCAAGGCAAGTTGTTATGTTCTGAGCATCTGTGCAACCATTTTGGTTTTGAATCTTAGAATTAAACCGTGTAAAGTTTTTCTGCAAACAAACATTCTGCTGACTATGGACTCAGAATTTGGGGTGTAGCCTACATTGGCAGGCTGTGAGTAGAAATGGTACAAATTCCTGGTCTCTGATGAATATATTACTGACATAGAGGGATGTGGCGCTGAAGGTAAGTTAGAGCAGAGTAGGGCAGCCGAGTGGCCCGAGGCAACAGCGGCTCCATATTGGAGAAGAAAAGTTTATTTAATATATTACTACCCTTTTTTTTTCCTTGCTGGCCATTGCATGTTTACATATTTTTATATTTTGTTTTATAACTGCTTTATCAGGGTCTGATTCACATACCATAAAACTTGCCCATTTAAAGTACACAGTCTGGGGGCGCCTGGGTGGCTCAGTGGGTTAAAGCCTCTGCTTTCAGCTCGGGTCATGATCCCAGGGTCCTGGGATCGAGCCCCACATCGGGCTCTCTGCTCAGCGGGGAGCCTGCTTCCCCCTCTCTCTCTCTGCCTGCCTGTCTGCCTACCTGTGATCTCTGTCTGTCAAATAAATAAATAAATAAAATCTTAAAAAAAAAAATAAAGTACATAGTCTGGTGGCTTTTAGCATGGTCACCGATGAGCGTCTCAGGGCCACGTTCTCACCGCCATGCTGGATGTGGTGACTGTCAGGGGCCAAGCTCCTGGGACATAGTAGAGGGATGTGTGTTTCTTCTCTGCTTATCATATGACGGCCCAAGACATTTCCAGAGAGAGAGACAGAGACAGTGTCAGGAAAAGGGAAAAAAAGGGCTTTGGAGACAAGTAGCCTTGGGTTCTGCTCCGGGGCCCTTGCTCAGCCTTGACCCGTGTGTCCATGTGACTTGGCCTCCGTGAGCCTCAGTGTCCCTGTCATCCCACACAGCTGTCGTGATGAGATCTGAGGGGATGAATGAGAACTTCCCAGGTATTAAAGGACCTGTGAACGGGCTCCCGGGATTTACCAGTCGCAGCAAAAGTTAAAACTCATTATTTCGGGGGCACCTGGGTGGCTCAGTGGGTTAAGCCTCTGCCTTCAGCCCAGGTCATGATCTCAGGGTCCTGGGATCGAGCCCCACATCGAGCTCTCTGCTTAGCAGGGAGCCTGCTTCCTCCTCTCTCTCTGCCTGCCTCTCTGCTTACTTGTGATCTCTCTCTCTCTGTTAAATAAATAAATAAAATACTTAAAAAAAAACAAACAACCTCATTATTTCGTGCCTGTTGGGTTTTGTATGTTTTGGAGTTGGTGTTTGTAGGAAGAGTTTGTGTATGCAGCCAGCAGGTCGTGAGAGGTTTTCCTTGGTGGGGGCGGCGGGGGCGGGGAGGGGGACGTGTAGAGGAGAACACACATTTTATCCGCAGGCTCTGAGCTGATACCTTTCTTCCCTTCGCTTTCTTTAGAGTCGTTTTCTGAGGATGAATGGAATTTACTGTATGTTGCAGTAACGCGTGCCAAGAAGCGTCTCATCATGACCAAATCCTTGGAGAACATTCTGACTTTAGCTGGGGTAAGAGGAATCAGTAGCACAAGTTACTTCAGCAACATTCAGAATTCACTGGGTTTGAATAAGGGATCAGTCTGTGACCTGTGAAGGCCTTTGGTTCAGGATCCTGGGCCTGCAGAGAAGGGCTTCTTATGGGACTCATGACTACTGCAGGAAGTGTTGTAATCAAAGAGACAAAAATGCGGGTTCTCTTAATTCTTTCCTGATTCAGTTTTACAAGTTTTTAAAAAAATCTCCACTGTTCATGTTTCTTAATTTCTCCCTTGCTCCCTTTGTGTCGAACACTTTTGGGGAGACACCAGCAGGAATGTTTCCTGCGTCTGCACTCCCTCCCCTTCCCCAGTTCATTTTGAACCAGCAACTGCTGCTACCACCAACAGACTTCTTCCAAGGAAAATGTCCTTGGGGAGGGGAGAAGGAATATTCAGGCACCAGGCCTCTGGTCAAGGGCTAAGATAAAGGAGAGTGTCGGCACTCCCTCTTTATCCCCTACAAATCAACCTGCTCCCCCCACCCCCTTATATCCAGTCCTCTTCTGCCCTTCACAGGTTGGGGTGTAAGCCGGTTAGTCTTTTCAGTTTTGTTGGAAATGAGAATAGAAGTCTGAGCTCACAGTGCCTACTTGGTCCATCTTTCCCTGAACCAAAAATACTTAAGCCAAAGACCAAAAACTTCAGTGTAAAAGTTACTGTAAATACTCTTTCTTCCTTTGTTGTCTCGAGAACAGAAAAGACTGTGCAGCCGAAGCGCCGTATTTTGTGCTCTCTCAAGGAGGTGGGAAGATTGGGGGCTGTGGGGTCTGAGCCGTGCACGCCAACAGCTTTGCACCTCGGGGCAGGCCGGTGGTATGGGGCAGTATCGGTTTTTAGTGCACGGTCTGGAAGTCCTAGCGTTGTTCAGTGGTGGTGGCACAGAACCCTGATGCTCAGAACGGAACAGCTCCTCTTTCTTGAGTATGTGCCGTGCCCGTTTCTAGGCCCCGGAGGTGACACGGTGACCAGAGAACGCCTGCCCTCCCCCAGCCTCCATTCCAGGCACAGAGCTGGACGGTGAACGACACAACACACAGGATTTCTCTTCCCATATTGGAGGAAGGTGATGTGAGAGCCTCCGAGGGGGAAGCTTTGTGGACCAGTACTCCAGGACCAAAGCAAAATCTTCTTGCATGAGACTGACTCCCTTGCGTGTTGGTAGCACTTTTTTCTTCTAAGCTTCTCTTAGACGGGGCCATCTGGCCATGAGATTGTTTCTGGAATTTGAAATCAGCTGCATGTTTCGCCAGGAAGCTATGCTTTGCTGGGGCCTCACCATGGGCGATGGCTTGTGTGTCAGATCCCAGAGCCAGAGGGCCTTTTTTGGGTTGTGTCCTTACTGGCACCTGGGTCACCCAGTGGTTTCCAGGGAGGGCTTAGAGCAGAGCTTTGCACGCTTTTTCTTGAAAGAGCCAGACAGTAAACATGTTAGGTCTCTGTTGCAGGCCATATGGCCTCTGGTGCCATTGGCTTAACTCTGCCCCAAGAGTGCGAGGGCAGCCATAGGCAAGTCGTTAATGCGTTAGTGTGGCTGTGTCCCAATATGTCCCAATAAAACTTTACTGACAGCGGCAGGGACTGGTCTGGACTTGGCCCCATGGTTTAGAGATAAGCGTGGCTTTTCTTAATCTCTGAGCTAGTACCCCGGGGCACGGGAAGTAGAAATACAGGTGACTGTTGAACATCAGGGGGTGAGGGGCACTGAACCACACCCACACCCACCCATACCCCTCACCGTTGACAGCCGGTAACTCCTGACTCCCCTAAAACTTAACTAGTGGCCGACTGTTGACCAGAAGCCTCACCAAAAGTATCGTCAACAGTCGATGAACGTGTGTTCAGTGTGGTGGGTGTATTGTATATGGTGTTCTTGTGATAAAGTAAGCTAGAAAGGGAAAATCATAAGAAAGAGAAAATACATGTACAGCACTACACTATAAAAAAGAAAAATCTGTGTTTAAATAGACCCGTGCATTTCAAAGTTGTGTGAGGGTCAACTGTAATTTTTATATACGAATAATCTCTAGGTAGAGGTTACGTGAGTTTTGTATAAACTTTGACCGCAGTATCTTTTTAGAACCTGGAGTGTGGTTTTCTCTAGATTTGGTGCTGCTCTGGGGGCTGGATTCATCACAGAACCGAGCTGCCCCGTCCATGACTTGTAGCCGAGGTATTGCGGAGCAGGATTCTGCTTCACGGCTCGGGCTCAATGGGATTTTTTCTAACTTAGAAAAATTCTGAGATATTTAAAAGTTAAGAAAGTAATAAATTGAATTACTACATACAAATCATACCTATATACAGTTGGAATATATATCTCTAAAAAAAAAAGTGGACCCCCCCCATAATTACAGTGCCGTTACGTTATAAAATTTATAACAATTCCATGTGGCCTCTGCTACCCAGTCCATATTTGGACTTTTGTGATTGTCTCAAAAATGCCTTTTTTCAGTTGTTTTGTTTAAGTCAGGGTCCAAACAGAATTCAGGGTTGTGAAGTCTTGTAAGTTTCTTAATACAGAGCAGTGTAAGACCTCCTTCCTTCTAATGCGCTCGTGTTGGAGTGAGTGTGCTACAGAATGTGCTACGTGCTAGATTTTCTTTCTTATGTGGTTGTGTAGATCTCAGTTCCTAACGGTACTTATTGATCACTTATTTACACTCTTCTACTGAAGAAGTAGTTACAGAGTAGTACCAGTATTCCTGTAAACAGAGTACTGAGTGCAATTTGAGATTTCCTGACAGCCCTGTTTCTCCATATTCCATTAAGGACGTGTTGTATGAATACCATGTTCTGAGGGCTCTTAAAGTAAGTTCTTTTTCCTCTGTGGTTAGATCCGCCAGTGTAATTACAAGAAGATAGATCTGTTTGTTTACTGTCTCTACAGGGATTGCTTTGCTTCTTTGTGACTTAATTATCTTTTTTGAATGTATAAGACATTTATGTTTTCAACGTCAGAACTTTGTATCTCATTCTGTCTTTGTCCCCTTTAGACTCTCTCCCTGCACCATTGATAGCTATTTTTTAAAAATTTGTGTTGAATGTATCCTTTGGTATTTCTTTTTGCAAGTATCAGCAGACCCGTATACATTTTCCTATTCTCCTTTTTCGTGAAAGGTAACATTCCCTAGCTAGTGTTCTGAACCTCGCTTTGTCGCGGGGAAATGTGCGTGGAGATCACTCACTGTTACTCGTGCGTGCAGCTCTTTCTCATCCCTTGGGACCGCTGTGGAGTCATCACTGGGTCCGTGTATCGTGACTGGTGTAGCCCCTCGCTGATGGCCACTGGGTTCTGTCCAGTCTTTTGCCTTGAAGAGTAATGCCACGAGGCATCACAAGGCACAAATCATTTTCTGGTTCGCCAGTGTCTCCTGGGGTATACGTTCTAGAATCTCAGTTTCTAGGTATAGGATAAATGGATACGTGATCTTTCTAGGTACTGTCAGATTTTTCACAGAGATTGTCTACCCGAGAGTCTCACCCTACCAGTTACATAGAAGTGTCAGAAAGGCTTTTTTTTTTAAGATTTTATTTATTTATTTGACAGAGATTACAAGTAGGCAAGAGAGGCAGGCAGGGAGAGAGAGGAGGAAGCAGGCTCTCTGCGGAGCAGAGAGCCCGATGCGGGGCTCGATCCCAGGACCCTGACCTGATCCTGACCCAGGATCATGACCTGAGCTGAAAGCAGAGGCTTGAGCCCACTGAGCCACCCAGGCACCCCCGGAAAGGCTTTTTAAAGCTAGTTGGAAGCTTGTCAGTTGGTGATCACCTACATTTTATGGGGAACACGAATTTCCCCCATGTAGAAAAGGATACGGAATCGAGAGAAATACTTCCCCCTTACTGAGGCTGGGTTGGAAAACACCTATTGCTCCCAGAAGGGCCCTGAGGGAGTCCCGGAAACGTGGTCCGTCCGTGTGAGCTGAAGTTTGGGTCCGAACGCCCTTGCGTGAGAGGAAATACTTCTGCTTTTTATCACGGCCGAGGCATCTGTTTGGAGACATCCTCTTTGGAGGTGGCCAAGCGCCCGCTCTGCTCGGAGAGGAAGGCTGTGGGGTGTTGAAGGCTCTGGGGCAGGGGACTAGGATAATGAAGTAGAGAACATGAAAACACTTGAGCGGGGCAGTCCTGCATGCTGAGGCTTTCAAACAAAAGGAAGCCATTGTTCCTGCGACCCAGAGTGAGAAACCCCCATGGTGTCTGTGGCCAGGAGAAGGTCGGGCAGCTTCCTTCTCTCCATCCCCTTAGAAAATCGAGCGAATCCCCAGGAGCCTTTTGGTTCCTTTGTTTCCTTAAGTTTGGAGGAAGTGAAGAGAAGCACTACATTGTGGAATGCAGGGTCGTGAAGTCATGTGGTTTCTCAGAGGCAGCTTCTCGGCCTCCCAGAATCCGAGAGTCTTAATCCACGTGGCACAGGTGTATCCCCAGCACGGCGCCTAGCGCGGCGTTGGCACTCGGGAAGGGTTTGTCCCTGGAGGAGAACAGCCCCCGTCCCGGCCTGGGGCTGGGCCAGGCCCGATTCTGGAGGCCCTGGTGGTCCTTGGCGCACAGCTCCGTGCTCCTGGCTGGACAGTCCGTGGATAGGTCACTCATCACTCTGTGCTTCCGTGTCCTCAGCTGTGAAGCTGGCGCAGGGCTGTACCTGCACCGAGAGGGGGGGTTAGAGTAGGGCCCGGGTGGCCTGACGGGGTAGCTATCGGTGCATTGGGAGAGTGCGGGCTGGGGGTCCTCTGAGGTGGTTACTGGTCGTTGAGACATTCGGCTCCAGGAAGGAGGTATGGGGGAGGGGGGCGGGCACCCAAGGAAGACGTGGGGGTCGTGGCTCCCAAGCACTCATTCATTTGTCAGCTCTTATGGTGAAGCTCTGTCATCATGTGCCTCCTTGTCCTGGAGCTTTGTGTCTGCAGATCACAGGAGAGAGAGGGAGCCTCACTGTTGCTTGATGGTGAGAGAGCACAGGTTCTGGACTTAGACCCAGGTTGGAGCCCCAAATCTGCTGTGGTCCATCTCTCGAACATTTGCATAAGTGATCTCCTTTCGCAACTCTTGTGCCCTCCTCTGTGCAACGGGGACGAGGACAGGATCGCCCCTAGGAGGTCGTGGGTGAAGACTTAGGAGCTGGGGACCCGACAGCTAGTGAGGACCAAAGCAGCCTGGGAACGTTGAAGGAAGGGATGCAGAGGTAGTGTCAGGTGCCTTTGGGTTCCCGACGCCTGGGGGTTCAAGCGAAGCTTTGGGGTGGGTTTTGTTCTCCTTCCTTGGGATAACGTTTGCCGTGGCTACGCGGCTCCTCCTGCCCACACTTGACTGTGACATGAGCCCCTTGGCAGTTCCCTGGACGCTGGTATTTCCCAGCAGCTCCTGTCTTCACACCTGTGGGACTAGCGGACCCTTAGGACATCAGGGAAGAGTGGAGGTGGCTTGATGGACTGACCTGTTGGCTCATTCGGCAGCCCCTGTGCCGCGCCTAGCACTGTAGTTAGCGCTGGGGAGCACAGGTGACTGGACAAGTAACATGCTCCATGGCCTTGTGGAACTTAGAGTCTAGGAGGGAAGCTGTTGGGCAGTTTTGGATCCACCAGCTGGGTTTTGGGGACTGGGAGAGTCTGCCACTTTGACACGTGCTGTATAATCGTGCCTTGGGCCAGGTGGCTGGTCGTCTCAATGGCTGGGGCACTGTCCTCTCACTGCACCAATGCCTGGTTGTCTTCAAGCTTATTGTAAAGGAAAACTTATTTTCCCATGATGTTTGGGGTTTTAGAGATGTGGTTTGTTTGTTTTTAGCTTTCAGAAACTGTTAGACCGTGAAATGATTTATTTGCCCAGGGGTAATCCGTCCGCATCTTAAAGATCCTAGTTACAGCATGGGGCCTTAGGCAGAGCCCCTTCCCAGGGCCACTCTTACCGGAGGCAGAGCGGCCAGCACGGCTTCAGTCCTGCTGAACAGGCAAACTTATCGCTCAAAGACTGTTAATTCAGAACTAGAATCTAACACCCACGAAGGTGTGTTACTGGAACAGTTTTTCTAAAATCGCCCTCATTTTCGAAAGTAGCCAAATGAAGACTCATTTGTTTGTAAAAATAAGGCCAGTTTTAACAAAGTAGGCCTAATTGTTCACATAAGCATGGCAAGAATAGTAATTGCCCCCCCCCCTTTTTTTGGATAAATTTGCTCCGCTGGAACTTTTCATAAGGAATTTCACATTGAACTTCTAACAGCCTCTTGAGGCTAAGAAGACAAACCAAACACTTGGCATCAGACATACCTACATACTATAGATTTCGGTGAATTCCTATCTTCGAGGTCCCTGAAATATCTTGAGGTTCCTGCACGTGCTGGAAGGTGACCTTCTTCACTACTCTGGTAAGGCTGCTGGGAACCCTGTAAGCAAGGTACCAGACTGATTTTTCCAAGGGGTTTCGTTGGTTCCATAAAGTCATCCTTAGTTCCTTGAAACTGTCTGGTCATATCTGAGCCTATGCACATGTCCCTCAAATAGGACATTCCTGTCAAAGACTTGGTAGCATAACCACTGTTCCAGTTCTGTTCTGTCGTAAGACCAGATTCTCACCAAACTTAACGCAAATGCACACATTTCTATAAAAATAAGGATAGTCAGAGTTTCTGAATTCTGGAGGGATCAGATTGGGAGAAGAAGGTAAGTGTTCCATATTTGTTTCCAAAGGAATATTTTACCAGGTTTCTCTAAGTCATAGCCTTAAATCTGGAAGAGCAAACAGAGAACCAGGGATGGTTCAAGCAAGAATCTGTTGGAATGCACTTTTCGCCTTAGTTGAAAGTCTTCATCAGGAATGAGGGACTCCCAGCTGCAGGAGCGCTGCCCATGGTCCTGGCTCGTAGGACCATCAGGGATTGCCTTGACCCAAGACAGCTGCCTTGCCAAGGGCGTGCCCTCAACCCACATGGTCACAAACCAGGACTCTTGCCCCCCTGCAGGATGCCCTGAAGAGTAATCCAACTTTTGGATCTTCGCAAAGAACCAGCTGAGGTTTCTGTTGATACCGAATCACTGTTCTACTTGTGTCTGATCTTGCGTGCTTTCACTTCCTTCCCTTCCTCACGCGTCAGTCGCTCCCTAATAGACTATTTATATAGTAAGTCTTTGTAATCTTAGTCCTGACCACGCACAAAACTCCTTTCCGAAGATTCCTTTCTAACAAGACTTCTACAGCTTTACAGACTTGTTTCCCTTATTTCTAGTAAACCAACAGCCTTAAATTAGCTTTAATTCCAAGTATTTTCTAAGGTCATAGGAACCTAAACATTCAGATTTCTGTCTTTCTGAATTTTATTTTTGTAAAAGATTTTATGTATTTGTGAGACAGCGTGAGCAAGAGATCTCAAGTTGGGGTGGGTAGAGGGTGAGGCAGGCTAAGCAGGGAGCCTGATGCGGGGCTCGATCTAGGACCCCGGGATCATGACCTGAGCCAAAGGCAGAAGATGCTTAACCAACTGAGCCACCCAGGTGTCCCTCTTTCTGAGTTTTGGAATGCCCAGTTTTTACAAGTTCTTGCCTTTAAACTAGAGCTCTTTTATAAATTAACTTTAGCAATACCACACAAACAAGATGCAAACAAAATCTTAAAGGCCCAACTTCCAAAGATCTCCCTTTTACAAAACCCAATTGCAAGATGATATTATCTAATTTATGGATTTGTTAGTTGGTCATTTCTCTCCAGAGTCTAATGACTGTTGTGGCTAAGCAGTGTTGCCAAAAGTGATTGCCCGGTTTTGGAGAATGGCCTAGAAGGTTGCATGGGAGAATCAAAGTGTCATTTCCCAGTTTCCAAGTAGAACGTGTCTGATTTTATTCAACGATATCAAAAGCTATAGCAACAGACAAGCCAAACTAAGCCAAGAGTGACTCTGTGACCATTGGTTCCTCCCTGGAAGTCAGGGCGGGGAGTTGCGGGGGGGTTGCTTCACGGACTGAACCAAACAGCTTCCTTGTTTCTAGTTCCTCCGTAAAAGTCAGAGCTCCACTGACTGAACCAAACTGCTTCCTTGACAGCCTTTTCTGAAGCAAGAAAAGAGGCTAAGAGGCAGCTGAACAGGAGAAAGAAATCTAAGAGCCAAACCAAATGGGAGGAAGAAACGAGCTCTTGTGCCATCAGCTAGGTACTCACCAAGAGACGTCTGCCCCAATCGAACCCCAAAACTGTTTCCTGCCACAGGAGTTAAATTAAGCCCCGAAGGTTGGCTGCACCCAAGCAGAAAAGGGCTCCAGGGACAGACCCTAGGACAGAGGGCCCAGGGTGCTGCTTGGACTCGTGGGGCCGCTGGCTGGGACTGACGACAAGCCCTCAGGAAGGAGCCCCTGGCTGGCTCACCAGATCTGAAGCCGAACCGAGCGCGTCTACCCAGTGCATAGCGAAGACCGAGACATCAAGTATGATCAAGTTTATGCCGCAAGGAAAGGGTTTGTTGGGGGCAAGCCTCAGATCCACCTCCCGGAAGGAGGAGAGTCAGACAAATTGAAGGGCACATGAAAAAAGCCTGGATAAAGAGCTGCAGCTGTGTTTATGAGTCCTGTTAAGACCTTGGCTGCCGTGCTCTGTAGGACACTGGGATGTCATCTGCCCTTCTCACTCAGTGCTCTGACAAGCGCATGGAGGAGTTTTCCAGAGGCCACGGGACATGTGTTGTCACCACAGACTGAACACAGAAGCAGTTGTCTTCCATTAAGCCAGACATGAAAACAATGTTACTTTTCCAAGTTTTTTTTTTTTTTCCTGAAAATACAGTTGTTTTTGATAAGAACATTAACATGTGATAGGTTTAATTGTTATTAAGAAGAATAAGTGTTTTAGTTCTAAGATTTGCAAGTTGTCCTATTACATGTCAGGGCATCGGTCTGTTGTCATTGATCTTGGGAGGGGTCCTCTCTGCCTCTTGGACACGAATGCTTGTTTCCTTCCCCAGATAGGGAAGTTCTCAGCCATGATTTGCTCAACTCTATCTTCTAGACCTTTCTCTCTTTCCCCACCCCCTCAGGGATCCCAGTAATTCAGACACTGGAATGTTTTATGGCATCATTTATCTCTCTCAGTCTGATCTCTTGGGTTTTAAACTGTTTTTCCCATGCCTCCTCGGTTTCCTTCTTTTCTGTCATCTTCTGTCTCACTAATTTGTTCTTCTGCCTCCTTTACCCTGGCAGTATCTAGTTTAGACTGCATTTCATTGATACCATTTTTTTTTTTAAAGATTTTATTTATTTATTCGAGAGAGAGGCAGTGAGAGAGCATGAGCGAGGAGAAGGTCAGAGGGAGAAGCAGACTCCCCATGGAGCTGGGAGCCCGATGCGGGACTCGATCCCGGGTCTCCGGGATCATGACCTGAGCCGAAGGCAGTCGTCCAACCAACTGAGCCACCCAGGCGTCCCCATTGATACCATTTTAAAGTTTGGCCTGATTTGATCTCATTTCTGCCCTTAGAGATTCTGTATTGTCGCTAATATTTTTCTCAAGTCTAGATATCAGCTTCATAATTGCTACTCTAAAGTCTACCTCTTACATCTTGCTTATATCCATATCCCCTTAGGTCTGTGTCAGAGGCCTTGTCTCTGATTGTTTTCTTTGTTGGGGGTTCTTCCTCTTAGTCAATCTATTGAGGGGTGGTTGAAGGAATGTACAGAGGCCAAAGTATTAACCACGACCCAAGCAAAATGCACCTGTTTTATAGGGAGAAGATAGTCGCAAATGACACTACAGATAAAGGGCTGATACCCAAGATCTATAAAGAACTTCTCAAACTCAACACCCAAAAAACAAATAAGTCAAAAAATGGGCAGATGATATGAGCAGACACTTCTCCAAAGAACACATGCAAATGGCTAATAGACACATGAAAAACTGTTCATCATCACTAGCCATCAGGGAGATTCGAATTAAAACCACATTGAGATACCACCTCACACCAGTTAGAATGGCCAAAATCAACAAGACAGGAAACAACATGTGTTGGGGAGGATGTGGAGAAAGGCGAACCCTCTTACACTGTTGGTGGGAATGCAAGTTGGTGCAGCCACTTTGGAGAACAGTGTGGAGGTTCCTTAAGAAATTAAAAATAGAGCTTCCCTATGACCCTGTAATTGCTGGTAAATACTGGGTATTTACCCCAAAGATACAGATGTGGTGAAAAGAAGGGCCATCTGTACCCCAGTGTTTATAGCAGCAGTGGCCACGGTCGCCAAACTGTGGAAGTAGCCGAGATGCCCTTCAACAGACAAATGAAGGTCCATATATACAATGGAATATTACGCAGCCATCAGAAAAGATGAATACCCCCCATTTGCGTCAACATGGATGAAACTGGAGGGGATTATGCTGAGTGAAAGAAGTCAAGTAGAGAAGGGCAATTATATGGTTTCACTCATACGTGGAACATAAGGAATAGCACGGAGGACATTAGGAGAAGGAAGGGAAAACTGAAGGGGAAATTGGAGGGGGAGATGAACCACGAGAGACTATGGACTCCAGGAAACAATCTGAGGGTTTCAGAGGGGAAGGGGATGAGGTACCTGGTGATGGGTATTAAGTAGGGCACATGTTATAATGACTACTGGATGTTATACACACACACAATGAAACATGGAACACTACATCAAAAACTAGTGATGTACTACTGTATGATGACTTACCATAACGATAAAAAACAAAAAGCATTCTAGAATTTCTTGGCTTAAATTTCTTATGTGGTAAATAGTAACAGATAAGACTCACATAAACAAACCTCCTTTGGAACCTGTCATGTTTAGTAGTGTAAGGGGTCCCAAGACCAACGTGTTTGAGAACCACTGCTTTGGAGCTGTGCTTTCCAGGTGTCGGTTGCAAGCCATTCATGATTTATGAAACGAATTTAGTGGACTATGATAAGTTTTTTAAAAAGTGAGGTAGAAATAAAATCTGAAAGAGAAAGCCTACACTGCACTTAAGGTTAAATACTGTTATGAAACCGTTCTTTCAGCCTTTGATGTATGCATGTATGTGTGTATAGAATTGTAACGCTAAGTGGGTTTCTTGGTGTGCATTGTGCTCAGGAAGTTTGTAAACGCAGAAACCCTTGCATGTGTGGGTGGGAAGCTGTGTACAAGCACATTTGTCGCTGCATTGTGGACAGTAATTTGGAAACAATCTGATGTCTGCTCGGAGGGAACGGCCGAATCAGACGTGAAAAGAGCAATCGGTCCTACCTTGTGTGGGACTTACATGAACTAGATGGGAAGCAGCCCAAAGTATGACATCTATGTCAACAAATACCTATAAAATGATACCTAGCCTTCTGGGTCATATGTGTAAACTTAAAACCCTTTTAGAATGGATCAAAAAGTGTGCAAGCCAAATTCATGGCACTGGCTACCCCAGGGGAGGGGAGTAGAGATGACAGCAAAAGGGGATTGCAGCAAAACCTGTCGTTCTATTTTGGAAGGATTTCCTGGTTTCATTGTCCCTCAGTTATTGGTGGGAACACGAGTGTTTATGTATTTTCTGTTCTGTTCTGCAGCAGGCAGACAGATCCTGTAAGAGAGAGAGCCAGATCAGTCCAAATACTGGATACAGGCTTTGCCACAATTAGATCAATAGCCTGTTGTGATCCAGAAAACAGGAAATCATAATTCCTCGGTCAGCAGATATTTGTGGTTTTACTCGTCTGCCACAACCGTGTTAAATTACGGGCACACCAGACCAGACAGTGGTCCCTGTGCCTCTGGCTTTTCCAGTCTGGGAGGTTAACATTTGGCTTGGTGTTCCCTGGCTGCCGGGCCCTGAGCACTTAGCGTGTGTGAGTGTCTCCTCTTCTCAACAGTCAGACCAGCCGGGCGCTGCTGTCGCATCTGACGGGTGAAGAGCCCGAGGCTTGAAGAGCCCAAGCATTTGCTCACTCGCTTAGCCACAAGCTCGGGAGGAGAGGACAGGCTGGTCCACGTGGGTACATCCTTTAAGGCCGCCTGTTTCAGCTTGCCTGGCTTGAAAATGCAGTATGTAGATGATTGTTAATGGTTCTGGGCCAGGTGGGCGTGCGATAAAAATCCAGAAGCAGTCCTGAAATATCAGTATTTCCTGTTTGCCCACTAAGCCCTTTTTTAAAAACTGGCCATTCTGTCAAAACTCCGGCCGAGCTGCTCTAAGCATCCTGTGTTGCTGACGGCCTGACCGGCAGGGGACAGCCAAAGAGCCGAGGGCACTCGGGACAGTTGATGCTTGTCTCCTGCAACAAAGAGCGTTTCCTGCTCCGGCGCCGGCGGAGTTTCCGAGCCGAGTGCGGTGGAGACGTGGCGGTGACCCTCTCCCCTTTGTGCGCAGGAGTACTTCCTGCAAGCGGAGCTGACCAGCGCCGTTTTGAAGACCGGAGTGGTGCGCTGCTGCGTGGGGCAGTGCAACAACGCCATCCCCGTGGACACCGTGCTCACCATGAGGAAGCTCCCCATCACTTACGTATGTGGCCTCGGCAGCCTGGGCTTTCTGCCGCGTTCGATTCGGTCATAGGCGTCGTCTTAGGCGCGAGCATGGCCTGGCAGGTCGGGCTGTGGCCCGGCGCTTACAGGACCACGGTTTCCCTGGAGGGCCCACTCCAGTTTCCCTCGGCTCTCCTCCCCGTGCCTCGATAAATTCAGATCGCTGCCTCCAGGGAATCTGACAGAGTCGAGTTGACCCTAGATGGCCGTGTTGCATGTCTGCAAACATCAGAACGCTAACGCTTCATCTCTTGGGGGAAAGTCCCTGCTGTCTGGTCGTCCCCCTGACCTCTTTTTCTTCCTTCTCCCTGCAGAGCAACAGGAAGGAAAACAAGGGAGGCTACCTCTGCCACTCGTGTGCGGAGCAGCGCATCGGGCCCTTGGCCTTCTTGACGGCCTCCCCCGAGCAGGTGCGCTCCATGGAACGCACCATCGAGAACATCGTGCTTCCCAGACACGAAGCCCTGCTCTTCCTAGTCTTCTGACAGCCAAGAGGCGCTTTCTCCCCGGTACCGAATGCCTTGTGTGGACTCGAGTTGCCTGAAGAAAGCCCGTGTGGGGTAGGGTCGTCACTCACCCGGGACTCTGAATTCACGCACAGGGCATCTTTGGAGGAATTCGAGGCCGACGAGAGTTGGACCTGCCCTTTCTCCATTCCCTGTAGGTAGCCAGTTTCTGCCGCCCCTGCTCTGCGCACATCAGGCTGGGGGTGCGGGGATGTTCTTTTGATAAAAAAACATTTTATGTATTTAAACTTTTATTACTATTACAAGGTTTCAATTAAACAGGCACTGTAGCACTGGCGTACCCCTGTGTGACCCCTGGCCGCAGCCCTGTGGTTTTTGAACCTTCTCCGACTTTCTCTCTTTCCTGCTCACTCTTTCCCACACCTGGGTCCCTGCTCACATGGTGCACCAAGCAGAGTGTGAGACTTCATGGCCGGGCCATAAGTGATGGATGGAAACACAAGGGATTTTTGTGCCGTGGGGAATCATACATGAAGAGACAAAGTGTGTGCCTGCCTTGTTACACGGGGGCACGGTTCCGATGGGGGAGCAACATAGTACACGAAATGACAAGTGCAGAGTGACAGTAGCCAGACTTCTGTGTTTCCCACCCGTAGAACTGGGGGTCAGAAATGCTTGACGGAGAAGTGGAGCTGTCTGGCCCCTGTGAGGGGTGGGGAGTGGGGGGCCTAGGGAGAGATGGGGGCTTGGTACCTGGTTCGCTGCCTGGGGTGCTGGGCGGATGTAGGAAGACAGTTCTTACAGAAACCGATGACAGAACTGCCATCGTCCAGATGTACATGGATCTGGTATTTCTGCGTTTTTGCCACACAGCACGTCAGGGACGCAGATGGCAGGTGGGGGAGTTGGCGCGGCATTGCCCAAAGAGCTCGGCACATCTAGGCCCTGAGCCCACCAAGCGGCGTCCAGGAGCGGGCCTCGAGCTCCCGTTGTCACAGCCTCCCCTTAGCCTCCTCCGGCAGCCTGCTGGAGCTCAGAGTGCCGGCCGGTGAGTAGAGCAGCGCTGTCGGGTGGGCCAGGGGCGCTCTCAAGGGCGAAGGCCGAGTTCAGGTCTGCGCATCGAGGAGCGAGGAGTGTTCACACGATGGGAATCCGAAGGTGGACGTGGGAGACTTTAATGGCGGTGCGATGGGGCTGTTCGTCCGCTCGGCCAGGATTCCTGGCCTCGCCTTAAGTAATGCTCAGTGGGTGACCCAGAGTAAGAGAGCAAGTGGAAGGCATTGGGTTGGTCACAATTTTCACTGTCCTTCAAAAGCGGGCGTGGGGGGAGGGGTAGTAAGCAAGGGTTCACTCACGTGTTTTCTGGAAATGAAGTTGTGCCCGCCAGAGGGGAAGCCGCGCATTTGCTGGAGAAGTCATCAGGTCTCCGAACCGTCCCGGAGCGCCGTCTGTGGGGCACGTGCTGTGTGTGTGGCCCTGCGCCCGGAGACCGCAAGCACAGTGCCATGGTAGCAGAGGGGAGTGGTGTGGCGGGAGGGCTGCACCGACGCCGGGGACGGACGGGCATTGTCACAGGGCAGGTCGAAGGGCTGCCCGATGGGGGTGATGCTGGAGCTGCTGGCTGTTCAAGACTGGGAAGCTTTCCTAGGAGGAAGGGACAGCGGGAAGGACCAAAGGATGGCACGGCCAGAGCACAGTGTCAGGACTAGCATTTTGGTACTAGTTTTAAAAAATAACAGAATCTAGGAATATTAATACTGGTAATTTCATTTTTCAAGTGTTACGTTTTTTGTTGTTTTTTTTTTGAGAGAGTGCCTGAGTGTGGCAGGGGGAGGGGCAGAGGGAAGGGGAGAGGGAATCTTAAGCAGACTGCCTGCTGAGTGTGGAGCCCCATTAAGGGCCTCGATCTCATGACCTTGAGATTGTGACCTGAGCCAAAATCAAGAGTCAGACGCTCAAGCGACTGTGCCACCCAGGCGCTTCTCAAGTGTTAAGAATTTTT
>PISX010022954.1:0-30710 GCA_004024625.1 Mellivora capensis
GCAGCTCAGGGACCAAGACCTGGTTTCTCCGCCGCACTCTCTCTGGCTCAGCACCAGGGGTGTCTGCCCTCCGTGGGGGACTTAATCCCCTGTCCCTAACAGTTCCAATTCCCACAATTTCACCCTATGATCTTTTCTCTTTTTGAGTGCTTTCTATCCGTCTTCAAGTTAATGCTGTTCCCCAGTCGTAGGGCACTCTCGTATTGGGGTATTACTTCCCAATGCATCTCCTCTGGTGGCTTCCTCCCCCTTTTGTTTATCTTCTGATACCAGTCCGGCATTCCCACTCTGCTTTACCTGCCCACTGGCGTCTTCTGCCCCCGTAGAGATCCTGACGTGTAGAATTCTGATCTCAGGCTGATTTCATGAGTGATCGGAGTTCCTTGGTAGGTAATCAGATCACTTTAGGGGACAGGTTGAACCAGAGCCTCCTCCTAGTTCCCCGCCATCTTGTCTCCTCTCTATCCGTCCTTATCTTAACATGTTATAATTTATCTTCCTCAGTAGAGGTAACCACCAAGAGATCAACCATTTTTTTGTTTCACTGCTGTATCCTTATGCTTAGTACACGGCAGCTACTTAATAAACATGCCTTGAATGAAAGCACGAATCTATTTACAACATCCTCTTCTTCAATTGACTTTGGGCTTTATAAGGTTTGCAACTGTTCATGATTCATTTATTTTTTTGGTAATTAACAGAATATTTAATACCCAGTACAAACTTAAGCATATGGATAAACAGAAGATTAAATGCATAAATATTTTAGAGGGAGGCAGAAAGATAGACTTCAGTATTCAGCCCACCCATGGATGAGAAAGCAAATGGATATTGTAGTTACATGGAAGTGAGTCCAAAGTGCAGGGACATAATCAAAAGCAGAGAGGAACAGGAGGATCAATAAAAAAGGAATGATCAAGCAGATTGAGTGGAGACTGGAATAAGCATCTCTCCATTATCTTATTGATCGAAGCCTACTTCTCACAAGCTAATTAGCTCAAGCACCACCTCCTCTGAGAAGCAAGTGTTTGTCCTATGCAGATTGTTTTGCCTGTCCTGGTTCTGCTCTGAGCAAGACCCGCCGTGGCCTTCTAAGACTTCTCGTCCCCATTCTTGCCCATTCTCATCTGCTCTCACAGCAGCCAGAGATGGTTGTCACTCCCCTATTTTAAAGTTTATAATGGTCTACCATTGTTCTTATAATTAAGACCAAACAAAAGCCTTCACCATTCTGACCTGTGATGGGTTGTGCCACTATTTTTCAGGTGATATGTTGTCCATACTGGATTCCTTTGATTTCTTGAATATGTTCCATTCTCTTCCCTGCTTTACAAAGCCCTTATCTCTGAGGCTTCCTACTGCTTTAGAAGTTTACCCCCACCTACCCTACTCATTTTTTCAAACTTCAGTTGAAATATCACTTCCTTAGAGAAATCTCATTAGATTGCTACCTCACTAGATCGCATTCCCTTGTTAGGGTACTGTTGTTTCCTATGCTCTTCCTTTTTTAGCACTTACCATGTATTATAGCTATTGACTTTTTGAGAGGGTTGATTAGTGTTTCTTTTTTCTCTACTGTAATCTTTAAGAGGGCAAGCATATTTCTGTTTTCCTTACCATCACTCTCTCTAATCCTTAGCAGACTGTTTTGGCACTGGCAGACACCTAAGAAGCATTTGTTGGAATGAATGGATATTGAGCAAGGCAATAAATGGATGATGCATTTATGAATGAATAAAGGATGTATCACATTTTTGTGATAAATACTTTGGTTACCTTCCTGGCTACTACTAAGAGTGCCGTATCCTGAGATATGACTTGGCAGCTATAGAGTCAAAAAGAATATGTTAGATATGCAGAGCATGATCATATATATAATATGTTATATACATATAAAATATGTGTATATACTTATAGTATAAATAATATATAGTATAAATATTTATAGTATAAATATGTAAATATATGAGTATATCTCATTAATATTTATACTATAAATACAGTATATTTATCTATACTATAATGAGATATGTCTAATCTCATTATTATACGTATGAGATATGTATAATATTTATAGGAGTACTGGACCACATATTCCATAAAGAAGTCAAGAGCAATGTCATTGAACAAGCGTGGGACTTTTAAGATAAATTGCCTTGTTTTCCTTGGGCAATGGTGGAAAATAAGGCTTGCTGGAGTGGAGCAAGGGAATAGAAAACTTTCATAATAAGGAGGAATAATTTAGATTAAATGAATTTATCTCAAACTTTGAACAAACACTGACTTAATGTCTACTAGTTCCCAACCATGTAATATGAGGTGCTAGGGAAGTTGAGGTAATGAGGTAGGAGAGATTTATTTTGAGCTCTTGAAAAACAAAATACATAATCAAAATTTGTGTTAGGAAGATTAATCTGAAAGCTTTTGAAAGATGCACCTAAGATAGGTAGGAGATTTGTTGAATGAATGAATGGATGGATGAATGAACAAAATGAAATGAAATTAAAAAGTAGCTATGCTTTTTTGTGAACATTCTGTGCATTCTTATTTAGCTCGGTTCTCTTGACTGTGAAATTTGACTTTATATTTGGTTCTTTAATGTTTTATTTATTTTTATTTTTATTTTATTATTTTTAAAAGATTTTATTTATTTATTTGACAGACAGAGACACAGTGAGAGAGGGAACACAACCAGGGGGAGTGGGGGAGGGAGAACTAGGCTTCCTGCTGAACAGGGAGCCTGATTCGGGGCTTGATCCCAAGACCCTGGGATCGTGACCTGAGCCGAAGGCAGTTGCTTAATGACAGAGCCACCCAGGTGCCCCTCTAATTTTTTTTAAAGAGATTTTTAAAATACAGTTTTTAAGATTCAGAAAACAAAAAATGACATGCTGAAGAAATAGATGAGTTTAGAACAGGAAAAAAAAAGGAGGTGGTAAATATATAAGTGAGAAAGGTAATAATGAGTTTCATTAACAAGATACACCATTAAATGAAGGCATATTCTTATGTTTGTATAGGTGGTAGTTTTATTCTGTGTGCCCTGACATGCTATTATCTCCTCTATTTTTCAAATACACCATGCTGCCAGGGGTCATCACCTTGTCCACATACACCTCTGTCACTGAGAAGTTCAGAGGTAGAAGATGAAGGGGGCCAATGTTGGTTTCTGTTCATCTTAGCTTAAAAAGAACATCTCTAGAGAAAACTGAAAATTTAGCTATGCTGAAAGTGTTCTACCACACAAGAACAGCAAAACACAGTCTCATTAAAACAAGCTCAGAAAACAATTCCAAGATATATGTTTAAAAGCAAACCAAACAACTGAAGCACAAATATTGTGACCTTCTCTTGACTTCTACTTTTCCATCTTTATTTATTCAAGATCTGTTTTGGACATTAAGCTTTGTTCATAGCCATAACTTTTATGGTTATTCACCCATCACATCTATTATTTTTTCCCCTTCTATTTTTACTGAATTATTTTAAGAGAAACTTGAAAAAATCTTGATCAACAAAGGTTTTCACTCAGGTGCTTTTAAAATAACTGTATGTCTCCAGTAGCATTTAGAAGAATCTATACTGTTGTCATTTAAGTTGCTGCTTTATTGAAATTTCATTGAACTACAGAAATCCTCTTCTTCAGTTTAAAAGGGAAAGTAAAAAAAGATGGACAGCAGTGAAAAACATTGAATAAATTATTATTCTTTTAATTTAGTCTTTAAAATTATGAATGAACTCATTTAAATTGATTCTAAATTTGTGTATATGTATCTGAACACTGTTGTCATGAAGATTAAAACTTTTGTTTTCCAGTTGTGTATACTGGGAATGCCAGATTTCTGTAGTTGATGCTTTTGTGGAATAAACAATTTAGTTTCAGTAGAATTCTGTAGAATAAGTTCTCTAGAACTTTTGAAAAATAATTTAAAAACTTTAAAAAGACGTGTTTTACACTGAAAAAAAATTTTAAAAACGTGTTTTAGTGGGACTGTTAATATTTAGTGTTATTTTAGATGACATTTAAAAAATCACTTATTTTTTTTAACCTCTATATTACAGGGCATATTGAGCAATTATACATCACTAATTCTTTGGTTCTCTTACATTTTTTTAAGATTCTTTTATCACTGCCTTGGTTGTAGTTAAGCCCAAGTACTTACCAAAGGGGAACTCACTTGGGTGGCAAGGCATGGAGTTGAGGGAATGTTCTGGAGACCTTTGGACAATGTGCTGGCTAGGCTGCCATTGATGTGGAAGAGTGCCTTCTGTGGAAGCTTTCCTCAGCCTTGCTCTACAGGACTCTCATTGCATTGCATTTCTACATACTCTAATATATATATTTTTTTCTTCTTTAAAAACATAAGCTGTGTACTTTTTAAGGCACCTAGGTTTTATTACTGTGTAATCAGAGAATGTGTCTTGGGCAACTTCTGCTTTTTGGAAATAACTTGATTTTCTTTGAGGGCTTACATAGAATACATTTTTCCAAATGGCCAGGAGACAATGAGAGTTTCAAAAGTTTTTTCTAGTGTATCACTAGTGTATCAGGAAAAACAACAACAACAACAATACAATATTGGAAATCATATTAAAAAGGAATCACCAAATCTACTTATGAATAATGTTGAAGAAAACCAGGATGCAACTATATGACATAGATGAAGAAGAGAAGGAGAAACATGTCTACCTTGTGAGAGTACCTATTGCACAGATGCAAAGAAAATCTCAGATGCTCAGATGGGGGCATCTGGTGAAGAAAGAGCCATTGATGTTCACAAAGATTTGAGGAGACCACTTACATATTTATGATGGCAAACTCGCATACATATTTGTATGATGAAATGAAGATCTTGAAAGCTCTTCAAAGGTTAGAGTGATACATCTATTATTTTTTATTTTTTTATGCAATTTTTTATTATTTATGCAATTTAGTAGTGATATGTCAACACTCTTGTAATTTGTTCCCCAGAAATTGATCATTTCATACTGCATAGGAACCAGTATTTATAATCCTTGGGGGCTCAGTGAACAGGAAGTTCATTAGGTGTCAGTCTGTGGTAGGATCACAAAAGAGCTGATGGAATCTTTGATGATTTTTATAGGCATGGTTTCTCAAACAGTGGTCTATGGTTCACCTAAGTCCAAATCATCGAGGGTGTTGAACAATGCACATTCAAGGGGCTCTACCAGGATTAAAGGAATTAATCACAATCTGTGGATTTGAGTACAGAAATGTGCGTTTTTACCAGAATCCTTAATGCACACCCAAAGTTTGCAAACCACTGATGTAATTTAAGAAAGGTGATAGCCCTCATTTATCTTCTGTTTGCTAAGTTAAATATGGAAAACATAAACTTCCCATGCCATACTTCAGAGGGTTGTGGGAAAGCAGGATACCTTTTGAGAAAAGAGCAGACATGGCAGTGAGGGGCATAACATCCTGTCATTTCATGTCATTTGAGGGACAGCTGGAGTGATGGCAAGTATGTATCATGTATCGGAGCAGGCTGAACAAAGATGCATCCATGGTCTTGAAATATCTGAGAGAATATCAGTATGAAGTATATTCATAGATGTGTCTCACTTACCTCAAAGATTTGATTAAAAATGCACTTTAGAAGATTTAATTGTGCCTTTTCCTCTAGTGACCATCTGTTAGAATTTTGAATACCTAGTCCTATGAAAAATTTATGTCAGTAAGATATATTGGTTATAGCAAAGCTTCTTGTTCCGGGGCTTTTTCGTCAGCATCACTGTTATTAGCCTGACCAACCAGCTTGCCTACTACTCCATGTGATCCATGCCACACACTCCTGCAGCTGCGAGTGGGGAACAGCTGCTGTTCTTATTTCATTCTCCTTCTGGCTGTCATGACATGCAGGTACTAATAACTGGGGATAGGCATTTAACTAAAAGCAGTTGTTACAATAGCTTGAGCTTAAATCTCTATTCATTTTCCACAAAATGAAGTTAAAATTAAGTGTCAATTTCAGTAGTGACACGTAAATTAAATACTTGGGGTTGGTAATTTTTTTATTAAAGAATTTAATTTATTTTAGAAAGAGAGCGTGGAGACAGGGGCAGGAGGGGAAGGACAGAAAAAGGGAGAGAATCTCAAGCAAACTCTGCTGAGTGAAGAGAGAGATGTGAGGCTTGATCTCACGACTCTGAGATCTCAGGATTCTGAGATCATAACCTGAGCTGAAGCCGAGAGTCGGGCACTTAATTGACTGAGCCACCCAGGTACCCATGGAGTCGGTAGTTTTTAATCGTGGTTGTTTTTTAAGTGACTAATCTGGATTTCTGAGAGCTTTGTATATACACAATCATTTGTGGGACAATTTAGGTTATTTAGTTTTAAGATGGCCCCCAAGGATTCCAAAACCAGGGATACAGTCCTATATACAGTTAACAGAGCAGCGAAGGGGTGGGGGGATGTTAGAGATGCCTCCCCTGACCCTAGCCCTAGTCAAAAATCTATGTAAAACTTTTGATTCCTCAAAAATTTAACTACTAATAACCTACTGTTGACCAGAAGTCTTACCAATAACATAAATAGTTAATTAATACATACTTTGTATGTTACATGTAATATATATTATAAAGTAAGCTAGAGAAAACAAACTGTTAAGATAATCATAAGGAAGAAAAAATACATTTACAGTGCTCTATGTATATTTATTGAGAAAACTAGCATGTAGGTCCACTGGTCAGTGCAGGGGATGCTGTGGCAGGGAGAGCAGCAGCATTGGTGGGGGGGGGGAGTGGGCCTGGCCCTGGGAGCCATGTTCTGTATCCTAGGTGGCCTTGGCTCAGCAGTGGTGGCTTCTGGGCAGCCCTTAAGTGGGAATGGCCTGCTGGAGGTGCAGGGTAGCTGCCTCCATCTACATGGAGGTGAACAGCTGGCCCGTGGCCATCTGTTTTGGCTACCTGTGAGTGCATTGTCCCTGAAGAAACCATGGGACCAGGACACAAGCATGGGGAGGGGTCCAGGCCTGACCTGGGAGGGACCCAAGGCCATGGCTGTCCTTGCAGAGCTCTGGAGCCTGGTGCACAGAGGAGTGGTGGGGGACTGGCAGAAGTAAGAATGGGCACATGGGGCTCCCTGAACAGTGCTGTTCCTCTGGGAACCTTTTAACACTTCAGCCCAGCTTTCTGCCCCTGCCCCCAGCTCGACCTGACCATCCCATTGAGACATCAGGTGACTGAGAGCCCTGGGCCTCCAGAGACTGCTGACATCCTTGGTGGGGCCTCCCCAGTACTCAGAGGGCAGCTGGCATGACCTCTGAACTAGTAGCCTTGGATTTGGTCCTTGGAGACTGGAGTGGGAGTTGTGAGTAAATGCCTTAAGACCTTTGCTATCAATTCTTAAAAAAGAAAGCTTGTAAGTTGACCCACCCAGTTAAACCCACGTTGTTCAAGGGTCAACTGTAATCACTTCGCCTTGACTATGAGTGGGACCTTTGAATATGATGGGATGTCAATCCCTTGATTAGGTTACATTTAATGACAAAGTAGAAGGGAAATTTCAGATATAATTCAGGTCCCTAATTAGATTACGTTGAATTCAAAGGGAGATTATCCTGAGTGGACCTGACCTAATCAAGTGAGCTCAAAAAGAGCATCTAGAGGTCAGAAGAATTCTCCTGCTGGCCTTGAAAAAGCAAATAGCCATGTTGTGAGAGGGTGACATGCCAAGGAACTTTGGGGGCCTCCAGGAGCTGAGAGCAGTCCTTGGGTGATAACCAGCAAGAAAGCATAGCTGGGCCAGTGCCTGGTTTGTAGTCTCTGAGCCCTGAGCAGAAAACCAATCTATGCCAACTCGGAGCCTGCAGAAACTGTGTAATGATAAATGCATTTTCTTTTAAGGAACTGAGTTTGTGGCAATTTGTTATGCAACAGTAGAAACCAAATACATCGATATTACAAAATATTATCACCAACCAAAAACACATTACTTGAACACTGGATGTTTTCTCTCAAAATACATGCAACTCCAATTTATATAGCCTGTAATTATTGGTTAAAAAGAAGATCAGATGATAACAGAGCCGACAAGTTTGAGTGATCATAGGTTTTTTTGTTTGCTTGTTTGCTTGTTTTTACTGTTCCTCCAAATCAGCATCCAGTTTTGACATTGCCCACTTTTAATTTTAATTCTCATATTGTAACTTTCTGAAAGTTGAGATTTTCTTGTTGATAATTCTGTTAACATTTGGTAGGTATGCCTCTTTGGATTCCAAAAGTAAAGTATTTAAGAAGATTGGGAGACATACTTTTTAACTGCGGATAAAAAAGGAAAATAGGGGCGCCTGGGTGGCTCAGTGAGTTGAGGCCTCTGACTTTGGCTCAGGTCATGATCCCAGGGTCCTGGGATCGAGCCCACATCGGACTCTCTGCTCAGCGGGGAGCCTGCTTCCTCCTCTCTCCCTCTCTCTGCCTGCCTTTCTGCCTGCTTGTGATCTCTCTCTCTGTGTCAAATAAATAAAATCTTTAAAAAAAAAAAAAAGGAAAATAGAATGATGATTTATATTTTCTCCCAATTGTAGGCATTAAATATAAGTTTAATGATCTGTACCTTCTGTGGCTTATTAAATTGTTTGGCATCTAGGTGGAAAATAAACTGTTATATCATACATAGCTTTTCTCCTTACAGGCCCATCAGCTTTGTTTGTTAATTTATTTACCACCTTTGATTAGGTATCGTCCTGTGCCAAATAGAATGCTAGATATGGGAATATAAGATGAATAAGATTCCAGATCCATAGAATGTTTTAGTATAGTGTGGGGGAGAGAAACATAAAGAAATAGTGTGGCAAAATATTTTAGTTACGGGGTTTGCATATTTTTTTTTTTCCTTATGCTTCATTTGGATTTTCTGAGCTTCCAATGGAAGCTCGATTTAAGTCTTTCATTAAAATTAATTGCTCTTTCTTTATGTCTCCATCTGTAAGAAAAGCATTAAACAGTGGAATCTGATAACATAGTGCTTTCAATGCGATGCTGAGTGAAGAACAGTATTTTAAACTTGTATATTCAATATACAATCCCAATTTTATATTTCTGTACTCATATATATGACATATAAAAAAGTTGGGGGGCACCTGGGTGGCTCAGTGGATTAAAGCCTCTGCCTTCGGCTCAGGTCATGATCTCAGGGTCCTGGGATCGAGCCCCGCAATTGGCTTTCTGCTCAGCGGGGAGCCTGCTTCCATTCCTCTCTCTCTGCCTGCCTCTCTGCCTGCCTCTCTGCCTACTTGTGATCTCAGTCTGTCAAATAAATAAATAAAATCTTAAAAAAAAAGTCAAGCATCTTGAGAAAAATATATTAAAAAAAAAGTTGGAAGTAAATTACTCATGAGGTGAATGAGTTTTATCCCTAATGAGATTGTGGGTAATTGAAAAGATTATATTTCTCTATATAATAAGCATGTATTACTTTTATAATAAAAATAAACATTTTTTCCAAAAAAAGATGAGTGAATTTAAAATGAGGAAATGAGACCATGGTTCTTACATATTTTTAAAAATGTATTGAGAGAGGGAGTATGCATGCTTGTGAGCCCAGGAGGAGGGGGTAGTGAGATGGGAGAAGAGCAGAGGGAGAGAAAGTCTCAAGCAGACTCCACAGTCTCACAACTTGGAGATCACGACCAGAGCTAAAACCAAGAGTCAGATGCTTTAACTCTCTGAGCTGCTACATGTGTGTATATACATCAATTACACATATATGTGTAGTATGTAAAAATCTTACACATATGTATAATATACATACACATATATATGTATTTGGTTCAACTTGATTGTGAAGGAACAGAGAGAAATTGTTGGAGGTGGAGGGAGATGCTGACAGGAAAAACTATGAGAAGTGAGGCTTAAATATCATCGTAATTTGGGCAGAATGAAGAAATTGCAGGGAGAGGCTGAAGTGCAAAGGAGAAAATAAATAGCACAGCAAGATTTTCCCGGAAGCAGGAATGACTCAGATTTGAACAGGTGACAGGTTTAGCTTTGAAAAGGAGAGAGAAGACCTCTTTTGAGGCTGTAGGGGAGGACATGAGAGTTGATGTAGCCATAAAAACACAGAGATGAGAGGGTGGGAGGTTAAAGGGGTCCATGCATGTGGCCTAAATTCTTGCTTTGGATTAGGAAGCCAGGTCATTAGCTAAACTAGAGAAGGATAGGACAGGAACAGTCTTGGGGAGGTGAAGGCTGAGAAAGTCTTAACAAAGTACGTAACAGGAAAGGGGTTTAATGTCAGCCTGGTGATCAGACTTGTGTTTGGATAGGATAGTCACTCTGAGGTTGGGCTACCATGAACTGGTCTTGGGAACTCTACAGGATTTCCAATTTCTTTTTTCATATGCAGAGATTATACTGGTCTTGTAGAATGCCTTTGTCACTTTCCAATGTATACTTCTGGGTTATCTTTCTAAAACACAGATTTATTTGTTTTATTCCTTCACCTGACCCTGTCTGTCTGCTCTCATTCTCTACACACCCCTGCCCCTTTCCACACATACAGTGCGCATGTGTTTCAGTCATCCCCAATCTGAACATTAGTGTGAAATTACAAAATTATGGAAATTAGAAATTTGGTATTTCCCAGGATGCTATTTCCCAGGGCACACTGCAGATCTGGGATAAATATAGTGGGAATATTTTAATGTGTTTAAGAAGTAATAATTAATCTTATTCAGTTCTCACGATAACCCCAGTGAGGGCTGTCTTATTTTAATATCATTAAAAAGATGAAGAGAAGGTTACTTAATTTCTCAAGGTCACACAGTTCCCAGTGGGAGAGCTGGAACTCAAAACTAGACAAGGCCGAAGGGTCTTTTTTTCCCCCCTCTTGTCTCCTCTTGTTCATTGTCTTAGGGCAAACCTGTTGCTCTCTCAATTAAAGTGAAGTAGAGGAAGAGCGTTTCAAATTGCTTGATGAATTAACCCTGTGGGAGGTCAGAAGAATGCCAGATAACTCACAGAGACAAAGAACACAAGTATCAAAATCAGAAAAAAAAAAAATTGAAGACAGGTGGAAACAGAGGAAGGAGGGATGAAGAGACAGGGAAGATAGGAAGGAAGAGAAATATTTGATGAGCTTGTAAAGAACTTTTTTTTTTTGGGGGGCTACTGAATGTATGTATATTTAGATACATTTACTTAAAAAAAAATCCAACCTGATACATTCATTACTTTAAAATAGGGTAATTATTTTTGCTTTCATTTTAAATGCTTATGTCTTAAAAGTTTTAAAATTTTTATAGATGCAGGTGAAATGCTCAGTTTTCATGAAAATAATCATCTTTAAACTTAAGGGCATATATTTTATGTGACAGCCTAGCATTTACCACCTAGTGTTAAAGATGAACCAATTTGGAGAAAATTAAAAATTCTTTTGGTGTATTTGAGGGTTTTAGACAGCCAACAAAAATGTGAATCTTTCTTGTTTTATTCTGATGATTTCTGAAATATTTTGTGATTATGAATATATGTGAATGCTACATGGAGAATTTAGGGAATTCAAAACATCACAAAAAATATTTTTTATGTACTTAAAATATATCAGGTACTGTATATGATGCTAAAAGTTCCAAGACAATGATTGCTGAACTCAAGTAACATTTTTTAGACAGATGGAGAAATGAATAAAATGAAGTATAATATGATCCGAGCTTATTCCTCTAGTGAATGTGGGGTGCATAGAGAAAATGGTATGCTGGACTGCAGCCAGGGGAGAAGCTCTGGGATTGGCACAGGCTAGGCAGGAGGGAGAAAGGGCATTGATGGGTCAAGAGAAGTGAGTGCTCTGGGAAAGGGTCATCATTTCTGAAGCAACTCGTCACAAAGGAGCCAGGAATGGAGAACACATAATAGGAAGATGGGTGAGGAGTGAGGCAGAGCAGTGCCTCAGAGGAGGCCCTGGATAGACTTTATTTACAGTGTTTCTCCATCTACACTCTACTAATACTAGAAGTACCATAAGTCTTATGGACATTTTGCTTACTTAACTTTTAGTGGGAAGTTCTTAGTTTTCCAGTCAGTGACATGTGAAGTGCCATTGTTAGAAACTGATTTAGGTGTGTTCCAGGGCCATGTTTCCTGGGGATGAATTCCCCTCTCTCACTTATTAGCTTTGTGACCTCAGACAAATTACATAATCTCTCTGTGCCTTGACTAAATTGGGGTAGCATAACCTTCCTCTTAAGAGTATCGTTAGGATTACATACACACATACATGTATGTTCACTATATATTACTATTTTCCATGTATACCTACACTCACTGACATATAGATATGTAGATATATGCATGTGGGGTGCTCAGCAGTGTCCCTGACACCAAGTAAGCACTGAGTAAATATTAGGTATTATGATTTAATTTACTTGAAACACTCACATGGTATAGCACTAAGGACGTGGAAAATAACATAAACTTCAGCTATTGAAATTTTGTTAGACTTTTGGGTATTTATGATAGAGAAGAAAAGGCGGGATCTAATGGCATAATATTTGAAGTTCAGCAAATGGTGTCAACCATAAGGCGACTCTGTTATTACTTTTTTTTTTTTTTTTTTGTCTGTGTGAAGTTTCACTGATGGCCATTTCCACAGAGTCAGTAAAAAGCATTGACTGTGGAATCAGGTATGAATTTGAACTGTAGTTTTTTTCCCATCTACTAGCTGTTGACCTTGTGCAAGTGCCTTCAACTCTCTATTTTTTTTTAAATCTGTGAAAAAGGGATTCTTTCCTCACAAGATTGTCAAGGGGATTAGATGTGATAACAGATGACCAGTAGCACTGGGTCGAGAAAAGTCCTCAATGAATGGTAACTGTTATTAAAAGGAAGATACTATAGGAAATATGGTGCCATTTCCTAATCAAAATCCTGGCTCAGTGTTAGGGGCAATATCCTTTGAAAGAAATCTCCTTCCAGCATGACATCTAAAATTAAAAGTCTTCATTTATAATGCATCATAAAGGAGTTATGAAGTTACCAACGTATCAAGCACATCCATTGAAGTATAGCTTGAGTCTGAGTTACAAAGTGATCTATTGTGATCTGAGGGAGAGATGCAAGCCCCTAGGCATTGATTGTAGGATTAATTCTGTGGTATTTTCAATCTCTGTCATCAGAGTTAGGTTTCCTTTACAGAGGGAAAGTTTCTCATTGTCCCCAAAGCTGTTGATACTGAATTTACCTCCACATGCTATGGAGAGGCTGTTTATCCATTTTGACTTTCCTGTTTTAAAAATCTTTATCCTTTTAATTTATTTTTTAAGTTTCCATGTTTTAGAAGCAATACCAAGCCTCACAACTATTTAAAAAAAAACACCACTTCAATTCCTAACAATTATTTTCTGAATTGGAATATGAAAGACTTTATATGGAAAAGTAAATCCCTTCCTTATAGTGTATTATATTTTAACAGCTCTTGAAAATTCACCTGAGTGGTCTAGTGTTTATGGTAACCTGAATGTTAGCTAACAATATAGAAATTAATTCCATACATTGCCAACAACAAATATTTTTTGAGCATCTACCATAAATAAGGCACTGTATTAGAGGGTCAAGATCCAGATATGAGGAGAGATCATATCAGCTCTTGACAATCTTAGTTTACTGAGATAACAGGCTTCATTACAAGTAACTGTTGTTGAATTTAACAAAAGTAACCTTTGAGTATTCAGAGGGCAATTCAGACTTTCTGTAAAGGAAAGAGGATCACTCTTTTATATTAATAGTAATAATAATTATTAACATTGTTGAATACCTTCGATATACTATCCTAGATACTTTATGCCTAGAATTTAAAAGGATAGGTAGTTTTTCTTATATTCATCTTCAGTTGCACATGGCAGAAATGCAAATTTAGCCTCTATTCACCCCTCTGTTAATCTGCCCAGAGAGTGTAGAGGAGGTCTGATTTAGCTACTTGTTGAGCAGGGGCTGCAATCAGTTCATCAGGACTCTGCCCTCTCTCCTCTTTGTTTACCTTATTTTTTTTATTGAAGTACAGTTGACCTACAGCGTTACACTAGCTGCAGGTATACAACATAGTGATACAGCATTTCTACCTGCCATGCAGTTATGTCACCAGTATTATTACAACATTATTGAGTATATTCCCTATGCCATGTACTCCCCATGACTTGTTTATCTTATAATTAGAAGTTTGTACCTTATAATCCCCATCACCTTATTTCACTCACCCCAACATCTGCCCCTTCGGCAACCACCATTTTGTTCCTCATAGTTATGATCCTGTTTCTGTTTTTGTTTTTGTTTTGTTTTTTTGATTCCACATATAAGTGAAATCATATGGTATTTGTCTTTCTCTGACAATAACTCAGCATAATAACCTCTGGGCCCATCCATGTGTCAAAAATGGCACATGGTTTTTTTATGGCTAAGTAATATTCCATTGTTATATGTATACACCACATCTTTATCCATTTGTCAAGGGGACACTTGGGTTGCTTCCATTTTAAATAATACTGCAATAAATATAGGGGTGCAGACATCTTTTTGAGTGTATTTTTTAAAGATTTTATTTATGTATTTGAGAGAGAGAGCACAAGAGACGTGAGGGGCAGAGAGAGAAGCAGGCTCTCTGCTGAGCAGGGACCCCGATGCAGGGCTCTATCCCAGGACTCCAGGATCATGACCTGAACTAAAGGCAGATGCCTAACCAACTGAGCCCCCCAGGTGTCTGTTTTTGTTTTGCTTTGTTTTTCTTTTGGGTAAATACTCAATAGTAAAATTACTGGATCATATAGTATTTCTATTTTTAATTTTTGGGGTAACCTTCATACTGTTTTCTTCAGTGGCTATCACAGTTTGCATTTCTACCAACAGTGTACAAGAGTTCCTTTTTCTCCATATCCACACTAACACTTGTTATTATTATATGTATACTCTATGTATTAATAATACACATTATTAGAATCTTTTTGGTTCTAGCCATTTTGATGGGTATAAAGGGATATCTCACTGTGATTTTGACTTGTATATCCCTGATGATTAGTAATGTTGAGCATCTTTTCATGTCTCTATTTTCCATCTATATGTCTGGAAAAATGTCTATTCAAGGGTTCTGCCCATTTTTTAATGGAATTATTTGGGGAGGGTTTTGTTTGTTTTTTCTTTTGAGTTATTTGTTTTTTTGGTGTTGTGTTATAAAAGTTCTTTATGTATTTTAGATATTAACCCCTTCTTGGATACTTCATTTGCAAATATCTTCTTCCATTCAGTAGATTGACTTTGTGCTTTTATTTCCCTTGCCTCAGAAGACATAGTCAAAAAATGTTGCTAAGGCAGATGTCTAAGCAATTACTGCCTATGTTTTTTTTTTAAGCAGTTTTATGATTTCAGGTCTTAGATTTAGGTCTTTAACTCATTTTGAGTTTACTTTTGTGTGTAAGGTAAGAAAGTGGTCCAGTTTCGTTCTTTTGCATGTGGCTGTCCAGTTTTCCCAGCACTATTTATTGAAGAGACCATCCTTTCCCTCCTGTATATTCTTGCCTCCCTTTTCATAAATTGTGGTCTATTAAGGATCTCTCCACAAGGCACCTAAGCAGGCCCTTAATAATTACAGGGTTAGATAGTCCTTAGGACTTTAAATCTCAGAAGAAAGGTCTCCTACCTCTAGGGTAGCCATTAATCACTGAAGACCCCACATGGGTTGTGTCTAACCCTGTCCATCAGGGACCAACAAACCTTGGGTAGCTTAGGTCACATTTCCCTGAGTATCAGATAGGTAAAACTGCTTGATATGGGTTCCATCGCTAATAAGTGACATCTGGGATTGGAAGCTGTGCTCCTTCCAAATGATCATCCTTCTGCATGAAGAATCTTTCAATTGAAACTGCTTCCTGGTTTGTTTCTTTAATTTTGTGTGAAAAGACATTACCATCATTTTTAAGTAAAAGCAATAAAAAAAAGGTCCTATAACATTTTCTTCCCACAAAGAAATTAGCTTTTACATAAAGTGGATTTCATTAATAGATGTAATCTTGAGGGAGAAAAATAGCTTCTATAAAATATTAAGATATCCTTTATTATTTAATGTTTCCTGGATTCTAGCATAATTGACAGCCTGTGTGGTAATGCATCCTATTCTCCAGATAGGCTCCTTGTAAAAAACAAAAAACACCACAACAAACCTGTGGCTGTATTGTGTATATCTGCACATAGGAGTGTGTGTGCACACAGATGTGTATGTTTTATGTGTTTCAGTGTATGTGTGTATATGTGTGGCGTGTGGGAGTAGGTGTGTGTGTGTGTGAATGAGGCAAGGAGAAGAGGGAAAGCGTATGTTAGCTTTTTAATGTACTATGATCATTTTGTTGAATGTTTCTTTTTCTATCTTCCAAACTAATAAAGGAGAACTTTTGGGTGTGCTATTTAAAGGAGATGAGCCTTGTGTCTTTTCTGAGGGCACTTTTAAAAGGAGCTCATTTCTTAGATGTTTCTAGTCAAAATGACAACTCTGTGAAATACATTTGCATTATCCTAGGTGCATTTATTGGCAGTATCCTTTAAATGTTGAGTCTCAGCTGATTTTTTTCCTGATCTTTAGGAAGTTCAGGGACCAAATTAAATCCTGCAGGTTTTTTTGTTATTGTTGTGCTAAATACCATGTTTCATCTCTTCTGCTTCAGTTCTGTAGGGATATTAGATCACTATTGTTTGAAGGTACGTTTGAATTTGATGTCTGTCTCCTTGGCCAGTGGATTATTTCCTAATTAAAAAAAAATGTGGCATGTGCATTGGAGAAGTTACTTATTCTGAGTGTCAGTGTGTTGTCATTATTAGTAGGAGAACACATCTCTCAAAGACAGAAAATATGAGCCTCATAACAATGCCTTATAATATGACTCTCAAAGGTGGCTCTTATTTTAGCTGTTATGAAACAGGAAGAAACATCACAGACATTAAAGTGTAATATCTACAGTCACTGTAGCATACTATTAAATAAAATGAAGACATGAATATTTAAATTAGGATTTGTTTTTATACTATATTATTTCAGGAAGAAATTGCAAGCTCTGGAAATTCTTTGTGCCTTAGTGGAAGAAGAATCTGGTTTTTATAGCTCTTTAAAGGAATATCTGCATCAGCAGGAGATTGCCAACCGTCATCATATTTGATTTTATTTAATATTTCTTAAGTACATAGCAGTTGTTTTTATGAAGGAGGGGTTTGTTGACATTTACATTACCGATTCTTTGATTTAGTTTTTACTACTGACCTGTCATATGGGATAAATCTATACTACAGCAAAGCTCTGTTGTGAAAAAGTACACAGCCAGATAGAACCCATTTGAATGAAAAAGCTAACAAAATTGTAAAAGGGAATCTATTTAAGATCTTTTAAAACAATCCTTTGGTTTAAGGCAGAGAACTATTCTACCACCACATACTGGATTGCATGAGATGAGTCTGTGCGCATTCCAACTTAATTTTATCATTCTAAGTACTCTCCACATGAATTTAAATTTTAGCCCTGTTAATGTGCATTCTTCAGTGTGTCAGGAGAGGAGGATTATGATTTATGAGCTGGATAAACCTATAAGACACAGGTGGGAGCAAGGAAGTTACTAAGCGTAAGAATGACTTCACAAGGAAATACTAAATAATAAAATTATTATTGAAAACCTTCACACACATCTTTTTCCCCACAGTAATATGAACTGTCTTGAAAGAGAAAAAGTTCAATGCAGTAATTATTGGAATCATTCTGTTTAAGGGAGTGATAAATCTTGTCTGTAGTATTTTATATAAGAACTGAGGGCTAGTAAAAGTGAAGTCTTACGTAATATTTACTCTCTACCAGGAAATATTATGAACTCTTTACATAGAATTAATTTTCTCACTGGCTGTTATTGTTATATTTAATTTACACAAGAAAGCAGAGATAGAGGTTAAGTAACACGCCGAGCCCACACAGCTGGTAAGTGGCAGAGCCAGGATTTGGGCACATAGAAAGCTTTAGAATCTGGGTCCTTCACCACTAGTCTATATGGTTGCGGCAAGTGAGTTATAGAAAATTATATAGAGAGGACAGTCCTGGTTTCATTAAAACTCAAAATCAAAAAGTGGAACTATGTGGAAGCACTCAAAATTGGGAATATTTTTTCAATAGAATAAAATTAATAGAAAATAAAATTTAATTGTTTCATCCTTATGCTACTTCTACCACTCCAATTACGGGCTTTTGGATTCCATTTAGGCTTCTAAATACAGTTTTTATTAAAATAAAAAGATTTATTTTATTTCTCTCTGGCAATTTTGTCAAATTTGAGGAATAAAAATAGAGCTGCCTATCATAGGCTAAAGAATTTTAAGCTTTAGTGTTACGGAAACATTTAAAATGCCTCTATTTCTTGGATGAGAGCAACGCAATGAGGATATGGTGTAAGCAGAGTGCTTAATCAGTAGATCTAAATAGATTCTAGTGTGTAAAAGTTTCAGTAAAATTTTTTAAGCAAAAAGTAAAAATAATGTCTCAGCTGATCAAAACACATGAATGCATATGATTCAATATATTATAAAATTCACTGCCACCCTTATAAAAAAATTCACACAATTTGGAATGTGGGGAGCAAAAACTGTCAAAAATGCACAGTGCTATATACCATGGTATATATAAAGCCACGAGTACATGGCATCTCAATTTTACTCAGGGGCAATTTTAAACACTATATTTATAATTAAATAAATATATTATGCAGTAGAATAAAATTCATTTGAATTTTTAAAAGATTCAGTCTGACTCCTCAAAGAAATTTCAGAGTTGCGGCTCATAAATGGATGCTATACCACCAGACCCCAGGGTATATTTGATTTATTCTTTTCTACCTTTAGAAATGTTTGGGGGGGGGAAAAAAAGTTTGAGAAGCACTGAGTTAAATCAGCTTCCCGTAGTTACTCTGTAGATTGGTAGTAACTTTTTGATGCTTACTGTGAACCCAAGAGTGGCCATGCTGGTTATTTTTATATACCTTTGATGTACTAGTCTATGTTAATCAGAGAGGATAGATTGATGAATAATCTGATTAGTGAAGGAAAATAAAGAACAATTAATATGGAATAAACACAAATTAAAGTTACATGATATTGTACACAGCATAGGATTGAAAAACATGAGTGCCTAGTAAATTTTTTCATCTTGGCAATTATTATTTTATGGATTTTTACTCTCTGCCTGTAAAGATAACACAATATAATATTATCATCTTTTATTTCTATTCTGTCCTGTTGTTCAAATTCATGTTCAGACCCCAAGTAATGTTTCAGAAGGCCATGAAGAAGATTTTTTTTTTTTAAAGGAACATTGACATGGAATGATGTCAGAGGTGGACTTTATGTGTGACTGAGCATGTGTGGAGGGAAGAGAAATGCAAAGTAAATGCTCTGTAAGACACAATGAATAGAAACATTGGAGCGGTGTAACCCTTCCACAAGTTAAAGGTTACACTTTCATTCTCTCTGTGGTCTGAGTAGAATATCTAGGTGGGGACACAATTCCTCAGGCCACTCTTCTGTTTTTGATTGTGGCACCAAAAGACTGGCCAGGGAGAGAAATGATTTGCCTTCATGGTGTCAGTCTTATTAAATTGGAAACTTTTTTCCAAACATTCACTAAAATTGTTGAGTGTTTATTATGAATAGTTAGTTACTAGATGCAAGGCACAAGGATAATTGCTGTTGAATATAAAAGGGATTTGGACTCGAGTACAGTTCTTGAATAAATTATTTATTTTTAAAGAATAAAGAATAAAAAATTCTTTATTTAAAAAAAAATCTGTGTCCATTGATAAACCATTAAATCCTATAGGTTTATACTTGGAATTCCCTTTAGTCTTAAATTTACTGCACCACACTTTAAGGGGTTATTTCAAGTCCTCTGCTATAATTTGATACACTGTGTCTTCTGTCTTTATGTCATTCAATTGATTTCAAATGTATATTTCTGTTACAGATTTTTTTTTTCCTGGTTGAAATATTTATCTTTTAAAAAACTGATTCTGTGGCAGCTGCTCCACTATAATCATTCCCTTTATCCAGACCTCCCAGTAAAGTCAGTGTCTTCTCAAAGTTATGGTTACTTATGAATATGTGAAAGGCACTTTTTTTTTGGTAGGAAGTGTAGAATAATAGTTTTTCTCTTGTTTTTAATACTCTCCTCAGTGTTGCCCAGTGTTTTAATAACCTTATTGGCTGTCTCAGGTGACTTAGATCTGTTGTCTTTATGGATTCGTTTACATAGTATCGACAAGGTTCCTGAAAGCTCATAGCTCAATTTCCATTAAGTATAGTATTTTTCCTGGATTGTACTACTTCATGCCAATTTCCTGCCTATGCTATTGAGAGTTTTTCCTGAAATGTATTTCCTTCTGTGTGTTTGACCAGCAAGAAGATATGTGTCATCTGCAAATTTGAGGTTTCACTTAAAAATTTTCTTAGCCCATGCAGGGGATAATTCACTTTATTTTGACTTGGTTCTTTTTATCCCTTCCCTGTTTTCTATTCCTAATCCATTTTATTGCTTTTTAAATTAAATTAAAATTAAAAATTTAAATTTTAAAAATTACCAAGCATTCCTTTTTTCTCATTACAAAATATTACAGACCCATACTGAAATTTGGAAAATTCATAAAGGCAGAAATAAATAATCTCACTAGTCAAGAACAACGTCTGCTAGTATTTAGCATGTGTTATCTTTTTATTTGCAAATATACATTTTTACTAATTTGGAATCACTCTTTACCTACCATTTTAAGTATGTATTTCTTTATGGCTTTCAATCTCTCATCTATATTCTTTTATTATCTGAATGTGACTTTTATTCCAAGATTATCAAGTGTTGTTAATAAAATTACCAGGTGAATTTAAAAAAAAAATCTTTGGAGTACTTAATTTATGAACAGATCCCCTTCCAAAACTTCCAGTTTTTCTGTTACACAATTGTCAGTAGGTTTCAGCCAGATCAGGCTTGGGATAGTTTCACCTTGGTTAAGTTACTTAACTATGTTTATAAGGAATTCAGTTTACTATAAAGTTTAAAAATGCTTACTTGTTATTAAAAAAAATCAATGCTAATTGTCAAAGCAGTGTTTCCAAATAATTATAGTTGTTCATGTGTTTTGATTTTAATTTTTCAGCAGCTGGTCTTCCTGATCTATAACACATTTTTGCATGACTTCTAAATGATATTATTAAAGTCTCTGGGTTTCTTAAAGCAAAATTCTTATAACATTTTTATGTAAATGTATTTTTATACATTTATTTTGAAAACAGAAGAATAATAGGTTCCTGGGTGCCCATGGGGTTTATTATATTATTATGAAGTAAAATATTATGTGTACAGTTGAAGTTCATTGTGTTCTCACAATCATATCCTTCCTCCTTCCTGCAGAAGAAACCAGTTTTAATTTGTGATATGTGGCCATGAATTATTTAAAATAATTGTTACGGTAATTGTGTTTATTCTGCACCTTCACCCCCCACCCCCATCATCATCCTTATAATAGATTCCATATAACCTGGAAATATGGATGTGCTTTAAGTTTTGTCATCACCTGCCTGTGGCCCCAGCAAGTTCTAGGATGTTGTACTGTATTCATTCATTCATTCATTCATTCATCTTTGCTTATTTTTTTACATTTTTTAAAATTTGAACATAGCATGGTTGACACATGATGTTTCATTAATTTCAGGTGTACAACATAGTAATTCAACAACTAGATATATTTTTGCTTTGATCACTCTAAGTGTAAGAGGTTATATGTATTTTCATTCATTTAATTGTATGTAAGGAATACCAGTTAAAACATTAAATAATACTGAAAAGCTTAAGACAAAATGTTACAATTCCTCTATCCCTCCTTCACTCTAAGAGGAGTAACTGATCTATTTTAGCTCATTCTTCTAGCATTTATCTCCAGATTTTTAAATCATATAACAGCCATATCTTAATCTTAAATTTTAGATACTCTATTTCCTTTCTTCTTATGGGATATGAAGATTGAGCTCTCATCTAGCCCATATGCACACTTTTTCCTGTATCTGTCAACATATATTTATATTTTAAAGTGTTTAATGTTGTCATTAAAGCTGTATGAATATTACTCATAGCTGATCTCTGTGGTGCCCTATGCCTATGTTTTCTTTCTTGTACATTTTTTCCCCTAACATGAATAATTGCCTTTTTAAAAAAAATTCTTAATTTGCTATATATGTTCCTCTAATTCTAAACCATGATCTTTGACAGAATTGTAAAACCCCTCTCAATACACTAAATCACACTTGGGACTATATTAGTTGATTTTTTAAATCTTTTTTTTTTTTTTAAATAATCATCCTGGAACTCTTCACTTCCACATTTTTGTGGATAACATCCTCTGTGGTGTTCCTAGAAAAAGTGAATGAAAAGTAACTCACATGTCTGAAGATGTCTGAAGATGTCTTAACGCTCCCCCTTTTAAATATTATCTGGCTCTACACTTGATTAGAAAGCATTTCTCCTCAGAATTTTGAAGGTATTGCTTCAAGGCTCCCCACTCACTTCAGTCACCCTGGCATTTTTCGTACACTTGAACATTCAGATTTCCACTTCAGATCTTTTTCACTGACTGGTTCTCTGCCTGGTGTGCTTCTCCTCAATATAGCTGCATTACTAATATCCTTTCCTTCCTTAAAAACTGCAAAAACATACCATTTTCAATGATCCTCCTTTTATACCTTTATTTATATTATACTATATTTTATTTTATTTTAAAATTATTTATTTATTAGAGAGCATGCAAGCAGGGGGAGGAGCAGAGGGAGAGGGACAAGCAGACTCCGATTGTGGAGCCTGATGCAGGCCTTAGTCCCACCACCCTGAGATCATGACCTGAGCAGAAATCAAGTGTCCAGAAACTTAACTGACTGAGCCACCCAGCACCCCCTCCCTTTATTGTTTTAATTAATTTTACCACTGCTCCTGCCTCCTGGTATTCTTGATTTCCCTAAAAAAGTTCCAGTATTTCTTCTCTTCTTCTTATCATCTCCAAATCAAATATTTTACTAATGAAGATATTGGATACACCTTTTTGTTGTCTCTATCTACACTCTCCCTGCTGCTCCTCATTCCCTGACAAAATGTAGACTCTAAAAGAGTATAGATTTGTATCTTACATTAAAAAAAAAAGGGTGGGGGGAACATATATAAGGCAACCAGATGTATCCCTAAACATCTGGAAAAGTATATGGTACATGGTAAGAATTTAAAAAAAAATTGTTGAAGGGCGTCTGGGTGGCTCAGTGGGTTAGGCCTCTGCCTTCGGCTCAGGTCATGATCCCGGGGTCCTGGGATCGAACCCCTCATCGGGCTCTCTGCTCGGCGGGAAGCCTGCTTCCCTTCCTCTCTCTCTGCCTGCTTCTCTGCCTGCCTGTGGTCTCTCTCTGTCAAATGAATGAATAAAATCTTTTAAAAAAAAATTGTTGAATGCTTTTCTGATTTCCCGTGTTGAAGTTGAGATGACATGCCATCCTAACCTTTGTGATCACATTTTTTTCCTCTATAAGCTCTTACAATCTCATTCTGATCTACCTGCAATTTGATGATGATAATGCCTTCTGCTGTAAATTTTATGACTCTGGAAACTCATACCTTTTATTCATGGATTTTAGGTTTCATTACTAATTATTTAACAGTGTAGTATCAATTTATGGGTCTTATTTGGATGTCAGACTGATTCTCTAAATTTTTATCTTTTTTCTAATATTTTTATTTCCTTTTTTTAAATTCTATTTTTTTTTCTACCTAGGAGATTTCCTCACCTTTATCTTACAATGTTTTTGTTAGTCTAACGTTATTTTTGGTAACTCATCTGTGCTTTGAATACCCTGTTAAACATTGTTATATTACCCCCTTCTTTCTTTCATGCCGCCTAATGTCCTAGTTCTCTGGTGGTATGGAAGAGTTATTAAAGTTTTTATCCTGTCTTTGCCTTTGTTTCCTCTGAGCTCCATTCCACTTTTCTGATTTGTTTTCTGTCTTTCATGGTAGATGTAAAACGTCTGAGGAAACTTGGCTGTCCAATTACATTTATCTGAAATGCTAAAATTGTTAGATCTGTGGGTGTCAGAAAATCTTGTTAACTCACTCAAGTATGATCAAGTTGTCATTTAAATGGGAGACTTCCAAGTAGTGTATCTGTAGACTAATCTATGGATATGCATTTTCTAGTCTCTTACCTGCTAGCATTCCTATTTGGAAATAGCGTAAGGGTTAAGAGTTAGAATGAGGGGCGCCTGGGTGGCTCAGTGGGTTAAGGCCTCTGCCTTCGGCTCAGGTCATGATCCCGGGGTCCTGGGATCGAGCCCTGCATTGGGCTCTCTGCTTGGCGGGGAGCCTGCTTCTTTCTCTCTCTCTGCCTGCTTCTCTGCCTACTTGTGATCTCGGTCTGTCAAATAAATAAATAAAATCTTAAAAAAAAATTAGAATGACTGTAATCACATTATTCAGCGTGTAGGTGTATGCTTTTTTTGTTTTCAATATGGAACCCTACTTTCACCCCTATCTTTTACTGCATAGAAAGTGAAGACTTTCTGGTTCAGTTTCTCTGAAGAATAAATTCCTGATCTCCTGCCAGGTCAGCAGTAGTGTAGCAGCTAGATTTTAGGAGGTTGGTGAGGGCATCTGAAGATCTATCTCATTGTCAAAGACAGATTTTGCAGCTTTGGTTCTTATTCTTGCTTTATAAATTATTTGATGCCTCAAATTTCAGAGACTTTCTGGGACTCAGCAGCTCAAACTATCCTTTTTGCTCTGATTTCCTCCTCCCCCTTACAAATACGTCCTCGCCCCAGCTTTCTCTTCTCTGGGCCAGTACCACTCATTCCATCTACCATCATTCCATCCTCTATGAATTAGTCAACATTTCTTTTCTGTTGTCATCTTCTGTCTAGTTATCCAGTGGCAACATATTTTTTATTACTTTACTCTTACTTTAAAATGTTTCATAAGCAAGTAGGATTTAAGGGTGTGTATGTGGCCATCTGTCATCAATGTTCCAAGTTTTCATGCTTTAATGTGAAGCACAAAAGGATATATTACTTCCATCCCATTACTTTTGAAAGGTTGTGAATCTGAGCTCTATGTTTTCAATCAAATTACATACAAATAGTGTTAAACTGTTTAATTCTACGTGTGTTACACTAAAACGGAGAAGTATGTGGTGACTTTACAGATTTTTCAGTGGAGGGGCTATTGTGAGGATTGTGAGGAGGAAGCTTATGAGTTATTCTTCAGCTCCATAGAGCTAAAGACAATGAAAGTTGGTCTAAGTACATTAAGAGTTTCATTCCAAGTTGAGTCGTGTTTTTTAATTTACTAAACAAGTAAAATTTGTCATTAGCATGTGTTTATAAAGGCAAAGAGTCTTGAGTGATTTAGTCCAAGTGTTCAAATTTATGTGATAATGACCTCTGGGCCCTAAAGAGGTCTCTGAATCCAAATCAAACCCACAATAATTTCTAAAACATTATGTATTTATTTAACTGATGAGAGAGGTAAAATGCAAATAAAAATTATTTCAAGGTCAATGGCTCTATTTCCCCTTATTTGAAAGTGGACTCTTCTGAAATGGCAAAGAAAAAGCTTGTCAGCTACCTCTCCTACTGATGAAAGGGCAACAAACAAATACCTACATTTCTCATGCTTCTCAATAAAATAAACTGATAATGACAGATTATGTTAATTACTTATATATCTTTGTTGTCATTAAATTGTTATTTTTTGGGAAAAAAAAAAAGTACATGGTTGTGTTGGGGAGAAGACTACTGACCTGAGAAATAGATGGTCTTGTTCTGGTACAGTTCTTTCACTAACTGGTGTTTTTAGTCTCCGGAGCATGATCACAGATAAGTGCAGGACTAGATAATGTTGAAAACCCCTCCTCTTATTCTCCCCCTCTTTCTGTGTTGTTGCCTTTCTCCCCTTCTTGATACTAAGATACAGTTGCTGCTTTCAACTGGCTCACATTCAGGAGTGAAAATATTGGTGCATGTTATTGACAAACATACAAGTAATACCACATGATCGTATTGTTACTACTGTAAAAAGGTATGTAGAAAACACGGAGGTAATGTGGGTTATTTTAAAGACAATTTTATTTCTTACCTAGTAAGGTACTTACCACTTCAAATGTAACCGAAATGTAACTGAAATCCATGTCTCACGTGACTGAGATCCTTCACATCTGGTTATCTTTAGACCCTGGGTTGTGTAAAATTCACGGAGTGTTTTCCACTGAGTGCTTTGTTTACTGTTATAAAATCTTAAACTGTTACATCAAAGGAAAACTTTCATCAAAAGAACCTCAGCAAAACCTCAAAACAACCAAACATTTCGCTCGTCTGTTTAAACCATCAGCAGCGGCAGCCCTGTTACCCCAACTTATAAACTGACTGGTCTCATCATCGTGGCCCTTCTGAGTATGTTTTCCCAGGGCCCCAGTTCTGCAAATCACTAATGAACCCTGGCAAAGAGAGAGTTTAGAAACAGGAAAGCCATAGCATTTTCGCTGACAAAACATTTACTGAAGTGCTATCTGTGTGAAGCGCTGGGAAATTCATCATCTGAATAGTCTCAACTACCATCCATGAAGAAAGTAACCCACTTGGGGGACGTACCTTTCACATTCTCCTAGATTAATTTAAACCAACATGCAGATGTTTGATATGCTTCTCGAATGGCATTCCACAAGGTTGTGTTTTTCCTTTTGAGGTTTGAATATGCTGATTACCTTTAATAAGCAGTGTCATTCAGTGCACTTAAAAAATAATCTTTTTTTGTGTGTGTGTGGAGTAAGTAGTGGGAAAGAGCAGTCCTTAGAGACTCGCATCTGGAATTGTTGATTGAAAGGGAATCAAGAGAGTCGAGCCCTATATTTTTAAAACGGGAGCGATCTCCATTATTACTAAAAGAATCTTCAGGTTATAGGATACCTGACATGGGAAGGGAATGCTTAAAGAGTAGCCAATGATGTTGAACTTGCTGTATTTTCCAACTGACTTGTTTTTCTTACGAAGGCAGCATTTTAGTGAAATTGTGTTTGCTTTTCTTTCTGAGAGGTTCTAATTGAAGTTTGAAGGTTCATTACACAGTGCCTGGGAATATGTTGTCAAATATAATTCACCTCTCCCCTAGTGGATGTGGGCATAATTTTTTAGGACAGGGGACTCCAGCGTGCTCAGCTGTCCTCCTATTCTGCTCCACTGTCATTCATCATAGAATTTCAAATCTCTACTTTCAAGTGTCAGCACACTGAAGTAAATATGAAAAAATAGGTCTGAAGCTAAGTAGATGAATATTGGCATTCAGACAACACATGATAGGCTAAATCTTCTGTCTCCTTCAATTATATAACCTTAAGGGTTTCACAGACATAGCCCCCAAAAATCAAAGAACAGGCTACTTCGTCAAGGTCATCTTCATTTAAGTTTAATCAGAAAAATTAAAATCAGGGGTAGCCTGGGAGGCCCAGTTGGTAAAGCCTCTGCCTTTGGCTCAGGTCATGATCCCGGGATCCTGGGATGGAGCCCTGCAATGGGCTCCCTGCTCAGTGGGAAGCCTGCTTCTCCCACTCCCTGGAAGAGAGAGCTGAGAGGGAGAGCTGCTCGGCCTGCTTGTGCTCTCTCACTCTGTCAAATAAATAAATAAAGATCTTGAAAATAAAAGAAAAAGAAAAATCAGAAATGTTTGCTCCTACACTTCCCATGGAGCAAGATATTTCTGGTTTTATTTGGGAAATTGAATATATGTGGGGTAGGCTTGGATTGCCCAGTGAAGGAGTCTACTTCAGCATGAGTACTGTTTTTATTAACAGATTTTATAAACTGGCTTGGTAGTTTCTAGTTCTGTGGCAAGAGCAATCTATCATGATAAACCTGTAACATAAATGTACAGGATGCATTCTTGTTTCAAGAGTCTCGAAGAGGAGTCCCCTCATGAACAATTTATATCCGAGGATCATAAAATGGAAGTTCAGCGGTTGCACAATCAAGTACAGGGAATGGTGTGTTGTTAAGTTCCTTTAAATCATGAAAAAAAAATACTTTCAGAGATATATTAATCTTACTCCAAATATATATATTTTTGTAAATAACAATCAGAAGGAAGAGGTTATATTTTTTAGCAGTCCTGAGCTGACCGCATATTAGGAAACTAGGCAAAAGGAGGACAGTGGTCTGTGCTCTGAGTGAAGTATTTTGCTGTTAGATACTTGGGGGCAATGATAGCTGTGCTGCTATCATTTTATTCTCTTGTGCAAGCTTGATAAAACTCTTTAAATGCAAATATGTATTTTGGAAAGCACAAACTGTTATGTTGTATTTAGAAGAAAATCGGTCTGAGGATATGAATCAGATTTGGTAACATGGGCATCAACCGAACTATTGTTTATTTAATTATTCAAAATAGGTAATGGTGTGAGAGAACAATGAGATTTGTCAATTTTTATTATACTCCCATCTTATTTCTTATATATTTGAATACATTCACTTTATTCTTCTTTCAGCTCAGATGGGCTATGCTCAAGGGGCTAAGGAAATGAGAGGTAATCTAGAGTGTATGGATTTCAGAGTTCGAGTGTCTGCAAATAAACAAGCAGTTATCAATGGTATTACATTAATGATAACATTTTTAAAAAGATTTTATTTATTTATTTGACAGAGAGAGAGAGAGAGAGATCAAAAGTAGGCAGAGAGGCAGGCAGAGAGGGAGGAGGAAGCAGGCTCCCCGCTGAGCAGAGAGCCCGATGTGGGGCTCCATCCCAGGACCCTGAGATCATGACCTGAGCTGAACCCAGAGGCTTAACCCACTGAGCCACCCAGGTGCCCCTAATGATAACATTTTAAGAATGTATTTAAACAGTTTAAAAATATCTCCTGCTGAGTTACATTTATTTTAAAATGTTTAAAAACGAATCATTGCAATGTCTCCCACTCTTATTCTACCCTTAGATAGCAATATGTGAAACTGTCTAAAGTCATTCTTTATTCTGGTTTTCCCTTCAAGGGTAGTTAAATTAAAATAATGTAAAAATTCCTATACTTCTAGTCCCATAGTTCCTCTTTTCTGTTGAAATATAGGTAGCTATTAAGAAGATGAGATATGTAAACCAATCTTTTTTTTTATGCTTAAGACAATCTGACTAATCTAAAACACTTCTTAGTAGTATTAATTGTCAGTAAGGAACAGTAAGATCCACAGGCAAACTTATAATAGAAAATTCATTTTTTTAGTAAATTTTTGATATTAAATAGTAGAGATCAGACCTAGATTTAAAAAAAAAAAAACACAGCTTTTTAATTAGTAGACTTCACACTGGGTACTACCTGGTATCTGAATTCAAATGTTTTGATGTACTTTTTGGCTAAGCAGTGGTCTAAGTAATTGGCCACAGATTTAAAAATGTGACTGTCTTAATATTCTGTGTTAGTAGAAGTTCAGAGGTTAGATGCTTGTTTAAATGCTTGTTTAATTGAATCTGAGTTAAATTATTTTTGGAAAATGCACATTTTGTCTACAATTTTTACCTTCTATGAACTTCTGGAAGTCTCCTCTGTTGTTCTTGGTTAACAAAGAGACCCTTCAACTTAAAAAAAAAATAAGGTAAAACAATACATCAGGACAAAACTTGGAAACAAAAGAAAAATAATTTGAACTCAAGGGATTTTCCTTAGCAAGGTCTTAGGAATGTGCCAGCTCTTTTTAAGAAAAGAATTGTATATAAAGTCCATTTAGCTGAATAGATTGAAAAATCCTTATTTTGATTAATGATTTAATTGTTATATCCATGCTAAATGTTCATAAAAAGATATTCATTCACATTTTAAAATGAGGTAAATTAAGGGAAAAGTAGGTCAGTGTGCTGAGAAATGAGCTTTTCTTTATCAAATGGTTAATTCTGTATTCTTTAAAAGGAGCAAAGATCAGCTCAGCATATAGGGTACTTGTGATAATGAAAGTACTATATACAGGAAAATCGCCCTTTTGTTTTCAATCTAGAATTGATTAATTAAATTTCATTGTAGAGGTATTGCATAAAACACCTTTCAAGGGCAAAAATATTTTTCATTACATTCCTAGTTAAGGTCCAAATTTGAATGACTAACTCAAGTGTAGGTGAGGAAATTGTTCAGGCTTTACACAGATTGTTAAAGAAGTAACAAGATGGTTATGAATACCATCTAAAAATGTGCCCAGGACATTAATTCTCAATCTATTTTTGCTGCTACAAGCTTTCAGGCCTAGGCCTTGTGCTGAGACACAAAGCGGCCTCAGGGAAGGTTAGTTACCATCTCCGCCTAATGGGGTTTGTCTGACTGCTAATTAACACATACAGTCAAGTTCTCTACTCTTCCCAAAGACTTGCAAAATCAAACACTGATAAAAGAGAATATTAACTAAATCGATTTTTAAAGAAAAAGGAAACGAATTTTTTTTTAAATTTTTTTTTTAAATTTTTATTTTTTATAAACAAATTTTTATCCCCAGGGGTACATGTCTGTGAATCGCCAGGTTTACACACTTCACAGCACTAACCATAGCACATACCCTCCCCAACCCAATGTCCATTACCCCACCCCCCTTTCCCGACCCCCTCCCCCCCGCAACCCTCAGTTTGTTTTGTGAGATTAAGAGTCAC
>PISX010022955.1:0-30720 GCA_004024625.1 Mellivora capensis
TCTTCAATAAATGGTGCTGGGAAAATTGGACAGCTATATGTAGAAGAATGAAACTTGACCATTCTCTTTTTAATATATTGATATAATTTTGTGTATGCTTATATATATATATTTCTAAATTATAAGTTATATATATATGTATATATATTTATATAATTATAAATTGAGAGTAAGGTGAATATATCATTTCTTTTACCCTTGGTGCCTACATGTGTATTTCTCAAGAATAAGGATATATTTTTAGGTCATCACTGTAAGTTATCAAAATTCAAGAAATTTAACACGAATATTTTATCTAAAATCTATAGCCCTTCCCATTTTGCAAGTTGCCCCAATAATGTTCTTTGCAGAGCTTTTCCCTCCAGTTCAGGGTCTAATCCGGGACCACGTGTTGTATTTTGAAGGCAAGCCTCCTCCTTCTCCTTTACTTAGCTCTGGGTTACCTGTCATGATGTTGACGTTTATTGCAGTCTTCGGACCAGTTACTGTAGAGTATCCCTTGGTTGGGTTCATCTGATTCTCCCTCATGACCAGACTCAAGTTCTGTATCCCTGCCCAGAATATTCCATAAGCATTGCCACACCTCCTTTCCTTACCTAAGCCTCCCTTTCGTTCATTTTAAAATGAGAGGAATAGTGCCTACCTTGCAGAATCGTGAGCGCTTAATGAGGTACTTGATGTAAAGCAGTTTGTACAATGTCTGACACACAGGAAATCCCCAGGAATAGTGACGGTCCTTGCGTCATCCACCGCATATCCACCAAAAGAGGAATTTTATTCACCTTCTTTCCCCTTTCAGTTTTGTTGAGATGTAATTGACCTACAGCTCTGTTTAAGTTTACAGTATACAGCATAGTGACTTGTGGGGACTGGGAAATGATTGCCAGTGTCCACTCGCTTAACAAGATGGACTAACCCAATGTTGCTAGGGTCTTCATGGTTGGTGTCTGGTTGAAGACATCTCAGCTGCTAGGGTTTAATCCCAGAAACTTGAGCATGTTCAGTAACTTACGCCAAAATATTCCTTAACCCATGCCAGAAAGATTTGCTCAGTTACAGTTGAAGAGAGAGTCTGTTAAGATTGTATCTGGGTCCTAAAACAAACCAAACAAGATGTGGAAGTAGGTGATCTAAAGTACTTTGTTGAGAAATAAGCTTTGTTGAAAATCATGGAAGACTAGGCTCACAAATGTGCTGTCTCATTTTTTATGACAAATAACTCACGTTTTTCTGACTAGGAAAAAAACTTGTGACTATTATTTTTATAAATCAGAAACAGAAAAGGCCATTTTAAACTTCGGTATGTAGTGTCAGACAGCCCATCTATTTTTTCTTCTAGGTTTTTGTAACTTTATTTTTTACATTTGAATCTTACATTTCCTCCAGCGTGCATTATACAGTACGGAGTTAACCTTAAGAGGCTTGTGTTTGTTTGTTTGTTTTCCTAAATGGTTAACAAATTGTCAAAAATATATTGTGTTGAACAAAATACCTTTTCTTTGATAAAGTAATATGCCTTTTATCATATACTGGGTTGCATATTTTCAAACCAATTTATGAACTTCCAATTAATTTTCATTTACTCCATTACTAAACACTATTTAAAATCATGAGAAAATGCTCTCTATAATATAAAGTGAAAAAAATCTGTGTAGAAATATATATTCAAAATGATCCATCCAGGGACATAACCCTACCAGTGACGGAGGCTACCTCTGGACGCAAAAAATATGGGTAAGGGAAGAGTTTTACCTCTGATGCATTTCTGTATCTTCAGACTGGTCTACAGAACACATATTCCTTTTTTAATCAGAAAAATCAGATTTAAAGATTAAGGTCTTTTGTCTTTTCAAACCTTATTAAATGAGGAAAGAAATTAAATTATGTGGATGATCTGACCACTTAAGTAGAATCAGGATACTGTTCTACGTTAAGCTGAGTAGCAGGCAGAAGAACAGTTGGGCATGGTGCCCACGGATGGCCAAAACTGCCTTTACTAATTCACTGTTCTCTGGAATTACAGATTCCGGTTTTCTTGAATTATAGCTTGTCTAGTCTCAGCAACAGACTGATGCACCAAATTCTCCTCTGAGTTATTAGATGAGTTAATAAAACTTTGTCATTGATTTGGGTCAATCCTAGACCTTACTTTTTTTTTTTTTTTTGGTTCTGCTTCCAGATGTCTATTGCATGCTGTATAAATGTAATAACGGATTAAGTGGTGATAGAAAGATCTTTAAAAGTATACATAATGAGAAGCAGGACTGTCACTGTGTGGGAAGTAAGTTACAAAGAAGAAAGGGAGGAAGGCCAGGATGACATTATAGAGCTAGATTAGAATCAGAGGCACAGGGGCGCCTGGGTGGCTCAGTGGGTTAACGCCTCTGCCTTCAGCTCAGGTCATGGTCCCAGGGTCCTGGGATCGAGCCCCGCATCGGGCTCTCTGCTCAGCAGGGAGCCTGCTTCCTCCTCTCTCTCTGCCTGCCTCTCTGCCTACTTGTGATCTCTGTCTGTCAAATAAATAAAATCTTAAAAAAAAAAAAGAATCAGAGTCACAATAGGGACACTTGTAGGTACACAGATGACAGATAACTGGTATTTGTGTACGTGGGTAAGCATAGGTACATCCGTTTTCTGATTCTGTTCCCTGAGGGGCCTTCTGTGATACCTCCGTAGCAACAGGCATATCTGGTACCCATGCCTTGGTTTCTTTTTCTTTCTTCCTTTCTTTAAGGTTTGATTTTATCTGGATGAGAGAGCACAAGCAGGGAGGAGCAGAGTCCACTGAGCTGGAATCCCGACTCGGGACTTGATCCCAAGAACCTGAGATTGTGACCTGAGCCACCCAAACACCCCTCAAGTCATGGTTTCTATCCCCCAAAAAGAGAAACCAGTGTTCCTTGGAGGAGTGGCTGATTCCGTATCCAGGGGTACAGATAATTCAGAATGATCCCAGAGCTCCTTCATGTGCTCCAAAATAAGGAAATGCCATGAATGAATACATACATACATAAGGAGAAAGGACCATTATTTCTTACAGAATGATGCTACCTAATGTAAGAAAGGTAGGGGAAGTACTAATCCATCATTAGGGCCATCACAGTAAATCACTACAGGTTAGATCCACTAAAGATGGTTAAAATCAGCAGGACAGACTTAAAGATGAAACAGAATATTTTGCGTAGCCTCAAATAACCTTCTGAAGTATTTACTGATTACTGCAGTGGCATTAGAGTATGTTTATATAAACTTCCCGGCAAGCAGTGTAATCTGAATGTCAGAGGTAACCATTAGCTGTAATGCCCTTGTTGGCCCAGATGTGTGGTTCTAGTAAGGCAGGCTTCTAGGGTCATGGTTTATTTGGTGATGTTGGAACATGAGAAATAAGTCCTAAGTTGTTGATAATCAGGCCGGTTTATCTTCCCCTTCCAGTAAGATCTTTTAAAATAAACATCCATCTGTGAAAATGACCAATCTGGAAGAAACTTCTCCCTGCTTGGTTGTGCCATCCTTGAGGAACCACCTGTGTTTGTGGTTGCCACAGGACGGTGAATCACCTTAAGTTTCAGGGACTGAGAACAATGTCTATTATCTCTCGTTCCACGGCTGAGAATCCCCAGGGAGCTCAGCTGTGTTCTGAGCTCATTGTCTCCCGGGCTCCACCAAGCCATGGATGCTGCTGGTTCTGATCTGTAGTCTCTGGGGAATGATTTGCTTCATGGTCTTTGAGCTTGTTGGTGGAATTAGTTTCCCTGAAGCTGTAAACCAGAGGTCTCTGTTTCCTTGTCAGACTCAGTCTGCAAACCAGCCAAGGAGGTGCCCATTTCATCTTAGAATCTCTCTCTGATGCCCATTGTAGAACACTTCTGGCTTCAGGGGTCATGTGATTAAAGCAGGGCGCACTCCCTGTTTTAAGATCAACTGTGCCCTATTGCAGCATGTTTGCAGGACGGCTATCTCTTCATATCCTTAGGTTCAAGGGGGATTTGGGGATGGTCATCTCTGGGAACCACATTAAATATTCTGCCTGCCACAATCACAACTTGTTAATCTTTAGAGCTGTATCTCTTACTACTCAGTTTTGTGGGCAAACCATGTGGGTGGAGATAAAATTACGCTCCCTAAACCATCTGATCCTTGAGGCACAGCTAACAGTCTGACCCGTCACGCTGATTTGCAGCAGTGGGGCAAACAGTTCGGCTTGTGTCCGATCTGTTTTTGCTTAGTTGAGATCTCAGCATACCAAATCAGAGATTTTCTAAACAAGATGATTAGGGTGGTTTCACTGTAGAGTCAGATACGCATTTCAGTGTTGATGCATGATTTAGAAGAAAGAAACTTTAATGCCCATTCATGGGATTTTGATATTCTGTGATCAGAAATTTTTGTCCGGGGGCACCTGGATGGCTCTGTGGGTGAAGCATCTGCCTTCAGCTCAGGTCATGATCTCAGGGTCCTGGGATCGAGTCCTGTATCGGGCTCCCTACTCAACGGGGAGTCTGCTTCTCCCTCTCCAACCACCCCCCACCCCCGGCTGTGATCTCTGACAAATAAGTAAATTTTTTTTGGAAATAATTAAAAAAAAAAAAAAGAAATTTTTGTCCAGATAAGGAAACAAGCTGGGGAGGGTGGGACTGTTCTGATGTGGCTCTGCGGCTGTTTGGAGCCGCGTGCTTCTGGAGTTACTGGGGCTCGCCCTTCTGGTGGCAAGAGCCTGTATAGGCCACCAGCCCCTAGGGCTTCACCTGAGGCTCATGTATTAAAACTCAGTTTATCTTCTGCATTGTTCTTCAGGCCCACCTGGCAGGCTGGTTAACCTTTTATTGGGCCTCAGTTTGATCTCAAGGTGTGACAGAGAGTGCGTAGTGTGGGTGAGCCTGTTCCACGTGACCTCCTCGGGTCTGGTCCAGTCTGTTTGCAGGGAATCAGGGCTGCAGGCACACAACTGAATTTCACAGAAATAGATACGATTTCCTTTGCTTGAATTTGGTGGATCGGTTTGGTGAGCACTGACATTTGAAGGATAGTGGACTAAAAAGAAAACTCCTTGTGTAGTATGCCACAGAAAACACAGTTTGCAAATCACAGGTCTGACTGAAAGCTGGACTCTCTTCATTGTGGTATGGAAGCTTTTGATATTCTTATGTTATTCTTCCACATGGGATTGCTTTCTCGGGGAGCAAGCTGACCCTCCAGCTCACAGTCCTGTGGTGTTGAGAATTCTCTCAGACAAGCACTTTGATTGATACTTGAGCCATGTTGTGTTCTCTCAAAGGCAATAAAAGGCTTAGAAAATGTAATCGTCTTCACATGAAGTACCACAAATAAAATTCACATGTGAATTACTGAATGTTCTCAGTTTTACTGGCTCGCAATATGAGTTTTAAATACAGGTTTCCTTTTTTTTTTTTTTTTAACCCTTGGATTTTTAGAAACCCCAAATAAAATGGAAGGTGGAGCCAGTTTTTTAAGTAACACAAATAGAAAATCCAGTTTCCATGGTAAGTATGGTCTTCTCAGTCGACTTACCTGCGAAATCCTATACTTAGGAGGTGAAGGAGCTTTAGATAGACCCATTGAGAAATCCAAAAGTGTGGGTCCTCGAGTCCTGGTTTTAAATCTCAATTCCTAGTGATGCTCCTATGAAACACTAAACTTGTTTTCTTTTCTATAAAGTGGGTTATCAACTGTGATGCCTCTTGCAGAATGAGTGTTCCCGAAGAATTTGAATCTAGAGCATCATTGCAGTTTCTTGGAACCGATTCAGCTTTTATTATTAGAAAAGCAACACGTACTGTATTAGACCATTAATAAATGAAGCTCCTATCAGAGTTTTTTGTAGGGTGAAAGTTTAAGTCCGTCTTTAAGCCATCCTAATAGAAGTGAAGATGTCTCTGACGTTTCTTCATGAAAGAGTGGTTCTGACTAACTCCATTGTTCTTTCCTCGTGGCTTTTATTTTTCCACTTGCCAGAGACAATAATGTAAAAGTGAAATAAGTCTGATCTATCTCTGCCTACTTTTTTTTTGGAGCTGGAGAGAAATTGCTCTTTATTTTCAAATAGTCTACAATAATGCCACCTTTTCCTCTTGACACCGCTTGCTCTCTGTTCTAAAGCAATACCAATAGCCATTTTATATAATTTCATTTTGGATCTTGCTCAGCTCCATGGGTTCATGAATCCTAACAATCATTGATTCCCCACCATTGACGTCTAGAGAAAGGTGCTATCTTACAACAAACAATGGGAGGAAGAGAATGGATAACACATTTTAAAGCCTTTGTTTATCCATCTATGTACCAACTATCACTTATAGATATAAACTATATTTATATGAAAATATATCTTGTCTTTTCTCTTTTTTGCACAAAGAATGTAAGAACAATGAATTATGAGAAAGTTAAATTTTATCCAGTGCAAATAAAAACAAACATTTATCCATCCACTCAGTCAGTCAACAAACATTTGTTGAGGACTGATGATGTGCACAGTACTCTTTTGAATTTTTTTTGAGAATGCAAAAAATAAAACTTTCCAGGAAGCTTTGAGATTCTATCTGGCTTTCTAGATAAAATATACATATGTGAAAACCATTAAAATTTTTAAAATATAAAAACATTTGGTTTTTGACATGTAGGAGAGAAGTTAGGTGATATGTATTGAACTCTTGCTAGAAATTTTACATATATTTTAGTCCACACATATTCTATATACCCTTGCTGTGAAGGTGGCATATAAAGGTGAGTAAAGCATAGGCTCAGGGCTTAAAATGCTTCTATCTCTGGCTACTTAAGGAGCTTAGGTGTTCTGGCATTAATATTTTATGTGAAAGCAGATTATTTTGAAAATACACAATGAGAAGAAAGAAAAAGCACTGTGAAGGCAAATCCCAGAAACGAAAAGCAATGCTAGGAGCTCTTAGGAAAAGGAATTTACATTTTACCTTTGAAATTACCTCTAATCAGCGCTGCTATAAATTGATGGCTGGGGTAACTATCTGATTCAAAAGAAAACCTGTGAATGCCTGCCTCGTTCAGGTAGTTCTGACAAGTGATATTTTCTTTGTTCTGAAATGCAAATAATTACCTCTGCTTATTACTTTCATTCATTAGTGTATGTGTTGGCCCTGTTTAGATCATGACAAGAATAGGGCGTTTTTGAGGCATCTTAAGAAACTGTTAGATACCGTTTGGGAAGATTTTCTAATGCATCGGAACTTGATCTTTTGTACTTGTAAACTCTGGAAACGATAGACTCTCATCCAAGGAAAACTTCCCCATGTAGAAAATTGTGCGTGCGAGCCAGAGACACACAGCTGCTGCAAGAAGGCCCATGAAACCCGGGTTAGGAACCCCCAACAATCCCAGAAATCAGCCTGCCGCTATTTTCCCACCAAATGGAAGAGATATTGTTTAACAGCTTAACAAGCCCCCTGTGATGGGTATTGAAAAATTATAAAGAAAACAGAAAAAAAAAATCTTTGGAGGTTCGTTTCTTTAATATAGCATAGACTCAGAAATGTCTTGATGATGTCACAGACTCTTCTTGTAGTTTAATTATGATTGGCAAAACGGTGTTTTAAATGCAGTGAAAGTTCTGAAAGTGTCCCTAGACCTCTACAGAACCACGTTCCTGCCACCTTCCTCCCATTTCTAGGAGTGGTTTTTCCTTCCGCATTTGTCCATAATACCTCTGATATTTTTCCTTTCATCGGCTGTTGTGCTATTTTTTCCCCTTTGGTATTTTTTTTTCTCATTAAAATGTAGTCACTATACATTGACTATACTATAAAATGTATACTATAGTATAGTACACTATACTATAAAATGTAGTCACTATACATTGATTCATACTCATTATACCTAGTTCTGTCTGTCTCTCTCTCACGGACACACACAGAGCTCTCAGTTTATAGCCCCAATATTACTCCATTTAATTTGTGTTGTTTCTATCACCAGTGGTTAGATATCTGAGCATGAAAATCAATGTGAGCCCGAACCTCTTGGCTGTACTTGAGTTAAAACATATTCCTTGTTTTTATGTCTTGGTTTCATGTCATGGTCTCTTTTCCCATCACCTGGGACTGCTGACTTTTGGCCCCTGGATTCTCCAGCATTCACTCACCTCCAGTCTTTGAAGTGACCTGCCAGGCCCTACTCTCTCTGCACCCCTGACCCCAGCTTCCCTTCCTGCTCCCCTCTGTGACCCTGCTTGCCTCCTTTCCCATCTCGTGGACACAGGAGTCTCCAGGGCTTTTGCGTCAGATATCTCCTCTGCCTGCAGTGTCTGTTCTCCCGACAGCTGCTTAGCCGAATTCCTCATTGTCTTCAGCCTCCCGGTGAGACCCAGCGGGACACCCTGCTCCCACACTCCCGGTCCCCTTATTCCCGGCCCCGTAATGGAATATGAGCAAGAGGAGAGAGGAAGGCAGACATCCGTGTCCTTTGTTCATCTACAGATCGTAGATTTCTGCAACAGAACCTAACAGGAGCCACCTCCTAACCTGCTTTAAAAGCAGTAAGGGAACACCTACTATGAATTTATTTAGCATCAAGGTAGTTACAAATGAAGAAATGAAATCCACAGTAGCCCTGGGATCCTAAGGATTTCGCAGCCCTGAGAGGAAGATGAGCAAATGGACGACATCTCTTGATCGAACATCATGTACGGGTTTGTTGAAGATACCCCGTTGCACAGAACCCCTGCAGGTCCCTCACGTGGCTCACAGCGTACCTGGTGATCAGGTTTATGATGGACGTAAAGAACAGCCTTAGTAGTGACAGGTTAGTCACTAAGTGTAGGTGCTGTGAGTGGGTCGAGGAGGCAGGGAGAGGTTGTGGGAGCAGGTGGCCTTTGGATGTGAGGCCCCGGTAAGGTAGAGGTCAGCGGGGGAAGAACCTTCCAGACAAAGGGAGCAGCGTCTGTGCTGGGAGGCTGGGAGGTCTTGGCATGCATCCCCATGTTACTGCCTTACTTCTTGGCTCTTGTCACCGCTGATACCTCGGTGGTGTTTGGCGCTACCTCTGCTGTGAGAACTCTCCTTTAACCAGGGACCCAGACGGTGGCCTGTAGAGGTACTTTTCCAACCCCGTTGGTGTTGAAAAACATCATCGTCAAGTTTAAAACTCAGGGCGTTTTTCTCATACACACACCTGGCCTCTCTTTAAAGACCTGACGAAACAGGCACTGCTGGCCTACGGCTTCCTGTGGCCCCAGCGGCTGGAGGGGACATGCTCACTCCCTTACTGGAGCCCCTGTCCTGCCACCCCCCACAGGCTGCTGAGTTTGTAAAACTGTGAGCCTGTTTGCACCTCCATGCAGGGTCTCCCGTGGTGTGCATAGCCCCCTTTCTTGGGCCACCTTCCAGATTTTCCCCATGAAAATGCAGTGAAGACAGCAGGATCCCTGCTTCCCCACCAGCTCTTGCTTCGAATAGGACTGCAAGTAGCAAATTCATTCCCTGGATCCCAGCTTCAATGAGGATGATGTGTGTGTACACATCATGTAATGTGATGTACATGGACTTTCAATTTTTAGTTAAAAATAGGATTTTTAAAAATATTTAAGAGAGAGAGGGCTCAAGCACAAGCAGGAGGAACAGCAGGCAGAGGGAGAAGCAGACTCCCCGCTGAGCAGGGAGCCCCATGTGGGACTCGATCCCAGGACCCTGAGATCATGACCTGAACTGAAGGCAGACACTTAACAGACTGAGCCCCCAAACACCCCCAAAATAGGATTTATAGTGGAATTCAAGCAAACTCCTTCAGGCTGTTTTACAACTAGGATGGCAACTGGAGTTTTTTCCATGTCACACTGCTGGGTCGTCTCACAAATTTGTGTTAGGATTATTAGCTCCCCAGGCTGGGTCTGGGGTTAAGGATTAAATATGCATTATCTCAGTTCTTAAAACTCTGGGGCAGCTTTATTATTTTTATTCTGTAGGTTATTAAGCTGAGGATCAGAGAGTATAAATCACGTTAACCAAAGCTCTACCTATAGGAAGATAAAGAATAAAAAAGATAAAGAATAAAGAAGTTAAAGAAGATAAAGATAAAGGCCCAAGTCTTTAGAAATATTCATGCCTGTGTAGCTACTAGTTAATAGCCCATTTTTGGCTCTTCACACAGGCCTGTTATACAGTGTTTGATTGGTTGGTTTTAAGAGGAGAAGAATGATTTCTAACAAGTGTCTATTATCTACCCTTTTACGTTCCATAGGGCAGTGGTCAAATATTTGATCAGGAGGTGTTGAAAAGAGATGAGTGTTCTTTTGCATTTCTTTAGTAACTTAATATTTAATAAATGGAATGGTTGTGTTGGTATTTGTTTTAAATGTTTAATGACATTGTGGCAGGCTTTATTGATAAGACAACCAAAATTTAATCAAGCTAATGATATGATATCATATCAGTTTGGTATTTGTATTTTTTTTTTATTTTGTTGGCCACTTTGATCTCACACTTTACTTCTGGAATTTAATTAGATTAAATTCAGCTCATTAACATTTTCTGCAAACTAATTGATTCTCCAATAAGAGGGTTTTGTTTTCTTGTCAAATCTTTGCTGTCTTAACAGTATTAAGTATTATTGCTTTCTAAAGCTAATTATTTCATGAATGGAGTGGTGGTTTTCACATGTCTAGTATATGAATACAGATTGCTAATGGCTTTTTTGAAATTAAAATGTAGTTCAAAGATGTTAAAATCATCACCATAAATTTTGAGGGTATTTAGTCCTTGTATAGCATAAATCTAAGCTTCTTGGGGGGAAAAGAAAAAGAGATCTTAACCTAAAAGCTTTCTTTAAAAAGTAAGCAGTTCTAGTTTTATTTGCATAAACATCAGTAACATTGCTACATAGAATAGTTCTAAAGCATGTCGAAATGCATGGAAATTTTAGTCTAGGAAGGAAAAAAAAATCAGTCCAGACAAAAATGACTCGCAATTGCAGAATTGGAAGAAAAAGCTGCGGGGTTAATTCAGCATATACTGAAAATGTGTAGCAACCAAAGGAATCATCATTTCTACTTTAAGAAGATATCTCAAATGTATTTAATTATGATAATTTATATTTCACAAAACAGTGCCTTTTGAGAGCCCTGTATCCCTTCCAAAGTCAGTTTCCACAGTTCTTCTAATTGTATTAATTTTTCACCAATCCTGGGTGACCAGTCCTATTACTTCCTATAAAAATGTCCTGAGCTGCTGGAGTCCCTCAAAAGTATAGTGAGCATCCAGATACTCTTTTAGAGACACATGAGTAACTTTCAATGATGATTTGAACAGGATCTTTTTTACATTACATTTTATATCAACATTTATTAAGCACCTTGGAGGTCCACATACTGCATATGCTTTGAGGAAACAGAGCAATGAACAGTGGAGAAGGATGGAGTGTAGACAGAGACATAAATCTGAAATAGACCAGGAACAGCTTTGGTGGGTTCGTGTCTTAAGGATACAGAGGAGGGTACCTGATCTAGGTTGGTCCAGGTAACAGGAAATTGGGAAGAAAAGATGATTTTCTTAAATTCCTCCTTAAACTCCACCTCTGAATTCATGAAAAGTGGACAGACGTGATGGGTGGGGTGACCAAGATGTTCAAATGACCTGAGTATCTAAATAAGAAACCGGCCAGAGGCTCTACTTAGCTTGATCCGTGGATGACTTGAAGACAAAAGCAATGATCAGACTGTAAAGACAGAACAAGGTCGGGGAAATGATCCATTCCAACAGGGAGACAGGGAAGTTTAACCAAAAAATTATCTCCATTAACTTCATCTCCATCACCTCTTAAAAGGATTCTGCAAGGGACTACATTTAAGAAAGGAGTAAGATTATAAAATAAGTGAACTGTTGTAAGTGGCTTTCTTTGCAGATAATCATGGAAATCTGCAGTTGTACAGAACACTTCCAAAGAGAGTCTGTTCATAAAATTGCAGGATAATTTCATGGTTTTCTTCATTGGTTTTCACTTGTGGCTCCCAGTAGGAGTGGGAGCTTTGTCCTATCTGCAATGTAGAAAGCAAGATGGCTGAAGATGTATAAAAGTTTACAACCGTCTCTTCCAAATTGCTTTGAGAGACATGGGTTTATAATCAGTGACTCTGTTGTAGAACTGTGTGGTGGTTAATTCAGAAAAGTCACAGTCAAGGAAGAGATTTTCCACCTGTGAAATGCCCTGGGAAGGCTGGCTGAATGCAGCGTCACTCTGACTGCAATCACAGCGTATTTTGATACCAGCCTATTATTGTGGATCTTTTGTGTCTTTTTTTTTTTCTTTAAAATGCATGGAATCCTGGAAGGAATGATGGTGGTGGTTGGAGAAGGAGAGTAGGGTGGGGAGATGCATATGGGGATAGAAGAAACCGATCACAGAAGTTTTCTAACATAATCTCTCTATACGTTTTTACCCGATCAAAGTAAAGCAAAGATAGATGATCGCCTTTAAGATGTTCACCTTTTGTAGTAGCTTCAATACCGGGAGGCGCGGAATCAGAAACCCAGTGTGAAGCCGACTTGTCACTTAGTCAAGGGACCCTGGGTTTGCTTTGTTCTCTGCACGTCCTTTCCCTTGACTGGAATGATGAAGGAATGGCCACTTTCCTCAGAGGGAGAGAATATGTTAGGAATAGGATAATGCTTGCAACACATCCAGCATGGTGCCTGGCATACAGTTGTTCTCCTGCTGGGAATGTTGTAGACGACCTTGACCTACTCACTGAGGAGCAAGGGGAGCCTTCCAGAAATTCCATAAACCCAAGCTGGCAGTGGTATTCCAGAGGAGTTCCCTGCCCCCCAGGAGGTTGTGGACTGCAAATGATGCAGAGAGGAGAGGGGCCCTGGGGTGCTCGCAGCCTTCTCAGAGCACCAGGACTCCAATGCCAAGTGAAAGGCTGCACGGGGATCCCCTCTGGTGTGATGCCTAAGAAGGGCCCGTTCAGGTTGTACTTTAGGGGTTGATTGTATTTTTAATGCTTCTGCTGCCGCGTCTGGGGAAGATTTGGCAGGAGCCCAGAGTCAGTGGAGGAGAAGTTTGGACGATTTTTCCAGGAGCACTAAGGGGACACGTGGAGTGAGAAAAACGCCCACCTAGCAGTGCGGTGTCGAAGGCTGTGCACCTGTCACGTGCCTGAATCATTCCAGGATCTCAGTCTGTGTGTAGAAGCCCCGTTTATGTTTGTCTTCCTGCAAAATGAGCTGACGGTTTTCACCACACCAAAGAGTAAGATGCTGTGGCTTTACTCTTGATGCAAATCCAGCTAAAATGAGCCCAGGCTGAATGGCTCCCAATCTATGAGCTTCCAAAAACAAACAAACAAATAAAACCAGCAACAAAAACAAACAAAAAAGAAAAAAATAAAGCAACCAAAAAAAGAAACAACAACAACAACAAAAAAGCCTGGCAACTATGGGAGAAGGCTTTCTTTCATTCCTCTGAGATGAAATAGAAACATCTGTTGCCAAGAAGCAACTCATTTTCTGCAAAGTGATGGCCAAAACAAGAGCGTTTTTTCCAGGATGGGTTGTTAAAGCTGCTTTGTCGGCTTCGTCTCATGTGTGGTGATGACATCTGTGGGTCACCTTCCTTCATGTTGATTTTTTTTTTCCAACGTTTTATTTATAGCTGCGCTAGGACCAACTGGGATTTTACCAAAACTAAGGGAAAGATAGACGTGTCTTTCATAGCCTGAAGAAAATGACATTTTTAAAAAAATTTTTAATTTTTTATAAACATATAATGTATTTTTATCCCCAGGGGTACATGTCTGTGAATCACCAGGTTCACACACTTCACAGCACTAACCATAACACATACCCTCCCCAATGTCCATTACCCCACCCCCCTCTCCCGACCCTCCTCCCCACAGCAACCCTCAGTTTGTTTTGTGAGAGTAGGAGTCACTTATGGTTTGTCTCCCTTCCGATCCCATCTTGTTTCTTTTCTTCTTTTCCTACCCCCCAAACACCCCATGTTGCATCTCCACTTCCTCATATCAGGGAGATCATATGATAGTTGTCTTTCTCCGATTGGCAATGACGTGGATGGAACCTAGAAGGTATCATGCTTAGTGAAAATGACATTTTGAATGCCGCTTTCATTTCTTTTTAGTTTTTGGTGTGTGTCATTCAGATGCTGTCATCAGACGCTGTCGGCAGAGACATTCAGTAAGGTTTCTTTGGCTGAGCCCATCTGATGGATGGAGGCAAAAACCCTTCTAGGATTTGGTTGTTCGTATGTGGGCCATGTGTGTTGATGTATGTGTCTCCCTAGCTTAGTTCTACTTTTCAGAGTTCAGGTCAGCATCTATCTTGGCATTTCTGAAATAATTATGGAGGAAAAGATGAGTATCCGTATACAAGCAGTTTTTTCTGCTTCATTCCTGCCTGAATTTGATAATAGACCACCATTTTCACAGGCTATCAAATACTGCCTACAGTTCGGAGACAGATGCCTAACTTACATGTCATCGGCACCATATTTTCTGGCCTGAAACATACTAAGGAATGTGGATTTGACGTAATTCCACTGTAACTATACTACATATTTTATGAATACTATTTCTTCCATTTACCAGAAATGAGCCTTCACTGAGGCAGGGCACAGAATGGTGTTTCCTGACTGGTATATCACAAGGCAACTGTCTGGAAATCCTCAGGCCCCAAAGATGGCCATAAACACAGTGGAAGAAGTTGTTCCAGGTTTCTCAGGAACAGAGCCCAGCACATTTATCGACAACCATAATAGAGTAAGCACCATGGAATGAATTCTTACAGACCAAGCACTCCTCTAAATAAATTATCCATTGACTCAGTCTTCAGAAAAACCTTACAAAGTCAGTGGCTATTTCATCAATCCCACCGTCAAGGCTCGGGGATGCTGAAGTGTCTTGGCCAGGGTCAGCTAGGCACTAGCTCCCAGAGCCAGAATGACATGGCTGTTGATTGTTTTAGCTCCCTACCGCTGCCCTAATGAGTTAGGACAACTTGAATTGCACAAAATGACACAAATTTATCAACTTTTTTAAAAAACATTTTATTTATTTATTTGACACACAGGCAGAGATCACGAGTAGGCAGAGAGGCAGTCAGAGAGAGAGGAAGGGAAGGAGGCTCCCTGCCGAGCAGAGATACAGATGCGGGGCTCAATCCCAGAACCCTGGGATCATGACCTGAGCTGAAAGCAGAGGCTTTAACCCACTGAGTCACCCAGGCATCCCCACAAATTTATCAACTTTTAATTCTGGAGGCTAGAAGTCCCCCAGGTCTCTAGCCCTCTAGGTCTCATGGCGGGGGGGGGGATCAAGGTTTTGACAGGGCTGAGTTCCTTTCCAGAGGTTCTAGGGCAGAATCTGCTTTCTTGCCTTGTACAGCTTCTGAGGGCTCCTGGCGTCCATTAGCTTGAGGTCGTCTGTCTTCACAGCCAGCAGTGGCTGGGCGAGCCCCACTTCATGACCCTCCAACACCCTGTCTTCTGTGTTTCTCATCCAGTTTTGTCATTATGTTGCTCCTCCTCCCTGGATCATCTAAGATACTCTCTTTAAGGTCAGCTGATCCGAAACCTTAATTTCACCTGCACCCTAAATCCTACCTTACCATGTAACCCAACATTCATGGGTTCCGGCCTTGGGGTGAGAATATCTTTGGGAGGTTATTGGTCTGCCTACCGCAGGGTCATTTCTTACCAAGGCAGGGAATTTCTTTAGGTAAGGCTTGTGATTAAACACACGGGCTGTTTTCAGTATCTCCAGTGGATCCTGGCCACATGGTAGAAGACATTTGTTTTAGGTTGGGAAGCAAGACTGGAGCCCAAGGTTCTTATAAAAGTGACTTACACAAGAAGTGTTGCCTGGAGAAATAGATGTGGAGTGAGGAGATGGGATGAGTAGAAGGAAGCCAGCAAAGGTATGATATCTGGCAACATCTCAGAGAGCCTAGCATTGGCTCTTTGACACAGGGAAGGCTCCAGAAACAGGGCGAGGCATGCCTGAGAGATGCACCATCCTGACAGAGGACGAGAGGAAGGACCGGAGTAGTCATACCCCTACCCACACGCTACTCACTGGACAGGATGACCCTCCCCAAGGAAATCCACAGGGATTCCCTGCTTGCTCCTAGACTCCAGCTACCTGAGGGAAGCCCCCCTTTTAGAAGTCCCAGCTTTGGGTTTTGAGGAGTGTAAGTACGGTATGAGCCTGTGTGTGCTACAACAGTAAAGGGACCCAGGAGTAAACAGGCAGAGCGCTGATGGTGCCTGCTACAGTGTGAACTGCTCCTGTCTGTCTGCTTACCCCCCGGACACACCATATGATACATTATGAAAATACATCACAGCAAGTAAGAGTGCTTGCCCTTATTTGCTGATGGAAGTGAGGGGCTACAAAAGCAACCACAGAACCCAGCTGCCTATCAGTAGGCATACATTTATTCGTGGACTCATTTAAAAATACCTATTGTACATGGAACTTTTTGCCAAGTATGTTGTGGAAGAACAGTCCTTTCCTTCACGTTGTCGATGCAAGGATGGGTTGTTGAAGCAGAATCAGATCAAAATGTGAGACACTAGAATTCAGCATTCCGTAGGATGATTCCAGCAGTAATTCCTGGGCCTTGTCAAGATATGGAGCCACCAGTAGGGTGCATGTCTTCAGGTCTAAGAGAGAGATCCTCACACCGAGCCCCAGGGCTTCTGGGTGAAGGTTAAAGGCAGTAATGTGCATGAGCACTAACGGTGTGGTGCTCAGCGCAGTAACTGCTCCCTCACATCTCAGCAGAACCTACGTCAACCGGACCTTTGAGTTTGGCTCAAATCCAGTCTTTTTTGCATCGACAGAAATATATGTATAGAGATCATGTAGGAGGAGATCACATGAGTTTGAAAGCCTCATTGTTTCTTTATACAAAATAGTACCAGGTGGTTATTAGCTTTTAGTCACTAGTTTGTCAATAAAATATAAATCCTGAGATTTCTAGAGCTTCATAGAAAAACTAAGACCAGCTCTTAATTCTGTGACCAAATGAATTATCTTCTATCAAGACTTTAAAAACCATGTATAATATATATAGCCCATAAATTGCTTTAGCTTAGAATTAATTACATTCTAACTCAGACTTAAAGTTAAGCATAAATCCTGACTTTTTAGCTGTCCTTCTCTGAAAAAAATGCATGATGACTTTATGTTCATGTTTGGTAGTAGATATATCTTATTTGATACACTTGTGAACACATTAAATCTAGAGCTGAATGGCATTTTAGCAACAAAATAAATGAGGAAGATACAGTGTGTTTCCCTGAAGGAATGATTTAATGATATTTTAACTGTTAGAGACTGTACTAAAGAGCGAGTTGTAAGGGAAGTCATTTCGGGCATTATGTAAAAATTGATATCCCCATATTTCTGTAATAAGCATCGGAGTGCAATGACCAGATGCATACACAGTACCTTTGGACATGACTTAACCCTTGACCTGATGAGTTGATGTTACTAATTGCTTAGGTCCTGTAGTTGTTTATGGAAAAAAAACTATATATATAATTATATTTATTATTTATATTTATAAATGTAAAAAAATAATAATTTTCTATTATGACATGGGAAGAGGTCTCAAAAGGGAATATATATACATGGTGTAAAAAGACGGAGTCAGTAATACCTGGGGGGTTCTTTCCAACTCTGAATTCCTAAAAGATTTTCTTCCCTTAAGATGTAGGTCAAGAGTTGAAAATATCTTGTTTGTGAGCTGGAACTGGCTATCACAGTCATTAGACCTCTAATCTATGCCCCTGTGTCAGTCATACTGATTGTGGTAGAACCGGTGTACACCAACTGTTTTGGAATTTAATATGACAAGTGGGGTTCATTTTGATCTGTATTGATGACATTTTTTTTAATTAGGCAGTAAACATCAGAGAAAATTCAATGAAGGCCCCATATCTGCTATTTTAAGAACCAGTGAAAAGAAGTCTTTTCTCTCCTTCAGAGTTTCTTAAAAGCTTTAAAGGATAAACTTACCAAATATGCACAGTGGTTTTCTCTATTGTTTAATGGAATTAAGAGACAATAGCTTTCCTTCAGAACGGAGAAAACTGGTGGAAAGAAGTGTGGAAGAAACACACATCTGGGTCTAGACTGACAGCAGTTCCAGAAGGAAGCAGGAATCATGATCCCTATACAGACATCCCATGCTCCTCTCTCTGGGCTGCTGGATGAAGTTTGTTCTTCTTGAACACACCTTCAAGTAGTTGGTAAGAAGCAGATGTGACCTAGTTTGAAACGTAGCCTGCATTAAGAAGGAGGCAATAGCCCTGCAGAGTCCTGTGGAATTAAGACATGTCATTAAGTTAACCTCAGCTCTGTAGCAAACAGCAGAGTGCTTTGCAGGATTGCCACGGAGGGGAGAAGGGAGCCCTCCACTCTTCCCTTAATTTCTCTTTGAAATCACCCAGAGAAGTGAATGTTCACTTTTATTCGTTCCTTTTAAGGCGTGTTTTTAAAATAGCAATGAAGTAAGTCTGCAAACTGTCCCTTCATAAGTATTTAATGAAGGCCCTGCTGGTGTCCAGCCTGAACCAGGGATACTGGAGATCTAAAACATTCCTCAGATGACCTATTTCATGACCAGGGTTGCCGGGTAGAACACAGAACGCCCAGCTGAATTTATAAATCTGTATTCTTACTTGTTATATCTGACAACGCTCTTGCTCCAGAAACTCACAGGTTGGTCAGAGAAATAGCTTACATATATTAAATCCTTAGGAAACAACATAAAACAGCATGTAAGTAGGCTCAAAATTGTTTAGTTTATGTCAGCACTTCCTAGTTTTTCCTTCTGTGGCACAAATCATCGACGGCTCTCATGAGAAACAGTAAGGTCTGCATAAATCTTGAGTTATGGTATTTCCTGGTTATTTCTCCCATTTCTTTCAAGAAAGCAGATTGTCATAATACTTCATGAGAATGTCTTTATTTTTTTAAAATTTTTATTTATTTGACAGATAGAGATCACAAGTAGCCAGAGAGGCAGGCAGAGAGAGAGGAGGAAGCAGGTTCACTGCTGAGCAAAGGGCCCAATGCAGGGCTCGATCCCAGGACCCTGGGATCATAACCTGAGCCGAAGGCAGAGGCTTTAAACCTCTGGGCCACCCAGGAGCTCCAAGAGAATGTCTTTATTGTAAGGATATCCTAAAGGAACTCTAGTCTCTCTATTTTTAAATAAATTATTCTAAAACCTTGCAGCGATTCTAAGTAACAACTTACTTGTACACCTGATCTTGTCACGTTAGTGTATGCATGGGGGAGAGGCCCCGCATTATCTTTAATGTCACGGGGTATCCCATTCTGCCCCCTATATACAGTAAGTGTGAATCAGAGTTTGGAGAAAGTATCCCGGGAAAGACTAGATTTGAACAAGTTCCCAAAAGCATAAAGAGAATGCAGTTAAGTGGTGGGGGATGAACATTTTGAGTTAGAGACACAAGGCTGGCCGACTCCCAGCCAATGGAATGACCAGACAAGACGTCACCTGAGGTAGCAATATGAGCTCTGGTTCCTCGACCTGTTGCAAGTCAATGGAAGGATTCGCTCCCAAATCCTCTTCTGAGAAGTACATTTTTAGACAAAGACCTAAAAGATGGGGACAGATGCAGCTGTGGTCTTCTTGAGTGTGCTATATTTTGATTGCTCGATAAGAAACAGGATTTATAATGAAATCTAAACTGTTGAATATTTTAAATTCTCAAGTGAGTTCGAAAGTCTAAGGTTGACATTTTTAAATAATGCCTGCTGGGCAGTGTGTGTCAATTCTGAAACTGTATCCAGCCTCCACAGTGTCTCCAATATTGACATTATTACCAAAAAGATTATTACTTTTTTTTTCAGAAATAATCTCTGTAAATAATCACTTGAACTTTTAAAATGGTGCCTCCTTTGGTGTTTCAATGCTTTCAGTAAATTGGAAAACATTAAAACTCTCTTAAAAGTAGCAGTTGCTTAACTAACAAGATGACAGCATTTTGGCAAAATTCTTATTATTTAAGAAAATAAAACTCAGTCCCTAGGAGTCTTTGAGCCTTGAGTCTCGTAACCAATGTGTCACTTTTCAGTGTCATTTTAGTATCATCAGCCCCCAAATTCAGGTACTTACTGCTTTAATCCCCAAGACCATAAATAAGATAGAAAATATGATCTGCCATGTGGAATGGAGTGTGGTTGGCATAATCCCCAAGGTTGCATCAATGTGGAAGAATACTGACTTTATGCAATTGAGCACAGATGTAATAGTTGGTACATATCTGGGTTCCAGTGGTTATTTGGAAATATTTCATTTCTTTAAAAAAAATCATTTACACACAAGTGTCTGCAAATATATTTATACACTTTTTTTTCATTTTATGGGTGGGGGTGAGGGTAGATCAAGAGATGTTGAACGCTCACAGATACCCCAGAACAAGTCTGAGGGGGGACACCAGATGTTGAGTCTGGATTTTCTGGTCCCATGTCTATCCCTTCTCATGCCTTCTTTTTCTCCTTAAACAAAGATAATTGAAGATGTAAAAATGCCCATTAGCACAATGAAATTATGCTAAGGAAGCCACGGGTGGGCAAGGGGTGATCGTTTTCTGTCTCTCTGACAGCAGGTAAAATAAAATAACCTAGTGACAAGCTCTTGAGTCTGTACGGGCTGTTCTGAGCTCTCTGGCCCCTGGCAACGTCCACCGTCAGGGCAGAGAAGCTCCCCTGTCCTTGTTCTGTCTTTGAACAATGACCCATCAGCGATGCCTAGGTGTGCTTTGCATAGAAGTTTGTCCAAATATCCCTGCCCAAGTGGATCGTATTCTGCTCTGTCATGTGTAATGTGGTCCGTCATTGCTCTTGCCGTGAACTATAAATAAGGAGGGCAGAAGAACAGTGAGTTATTTCTCTTCTAATTGTGTTCACTGTGTTCTGAGCATAAATCCTGGTGCTGGCCCATTGTACAGATTGTGGTTTTACTACTATAAAGCCTGCCTTTTGAAAATGTACACAGTCTAAGTGGAACTTTTTTTTCCTTCTCAAATAGCTATTGTGATGATACTAAAGGTGTCTCAAGTGAAATTTTATATGAATTTTGCAGAAGAAGGAGAATTTTAGAAAGTATGTGGTGTGACCTTGGGAGGTCATCACAGGTCCCAAGGGAGAGTGTCTAGAAGTATGATCCAAGGATTTACATTAGAGATGTAGTGAGCAGATTCTGGAAACCACATTATTTTCCTCAGCATAAAATATGCATACCCCTTTTGCTACATCCCACCACTTTCCAGGTAGAGCATGAAACTTCTAAGAAGGTTCCTCTCAATTCAGACAAAGGAGATGCAACCAGCTTATTTTTCCAAACTTATCTTCTTGGTCGGGGAAATACTTAAGTTGACCTCCTGGCCATCTGAAGAAAGGGAGTTAATGAATACCCATCATTTTTTTAGATACAAATTTCCCAAAAAGACTTGATTTGTTGTCCACCCAATAACAAACTCCCCTCTGTGGGTCATAGACAGCAGCACCAAGGAGCTTGTCTTAGCTCTGGATGATGATTCCTTGTCTTCTGTCCCGTACCCTCCACTTGAAAGATCTCAGTGCCTTGGCTGTGCACCTTCAAGCAAAATCAGAGTCGTACTGTGCCATATGATTATCGAGAAGGTGGCTCTAAACAGTCTTTAGAGAACTTGATTTTAGGCTTGGGACACCCATGCCCCAGAGCTCTGTGTTTTAATTCTGTTCAGCATCTGCTCATTTCACATCAGTGTTTTGGGTTATTTTCTCTTAGAAAGATGGAGGGAGGAAAGGAGAAAGCTCAGCACCCTAGGAAAATCATATTAAGGAATTGAGATAGAGAGGACATAGTACGTATAGGGCGGAGGAAGATAGGCAAGGAGGGAAAAACAGAGCCAAACTCTGCTCTAGGAGGTCTGGTGTGACCCTCAGGGTTGGGCTGTACTTTGCAGCTTCACTCTCCAGTGGGCGCATAGTGTCCAGTAAGTACAAACAGGCTGATTGCTCAAAGGAAGCATGATTGATCCCCGTTGCTATGCACGTCCCCCCAATCCCTGGCAACAGGCAGCCCGCCAAAGCCACACTGTTGCTACTTCTGTGACTAATCATGTGTAGAGCTACATGTTCTGAAAGTTGGGAAGCTTGTCATCCTTTAGGGAAGTTGAATTACCTACCAAAGGCAGGTGCCCAATGAGAAGTGTGGGCCATTGGATAGAAAAAGCATATAAGCACGCCTGGCCAAGAAATGTTCTCTAATGCCGACAAATGCCAGAATCGTCCCAGAGGTCTTGATTTGGATCCTCTTCCTGAATCTTGATCACTCTACAGTGTAGATATTATAGTACTGGGTTTTTTTTTAAGACTTTATTTATTTATTTGAGACAGAGAGAGCATAAATGGGGAGAAGGAACCAAGGGAGAGGGAGAAGCAGGCTCTCTGTTGAGCAGAAAGCCCAATGCGGGGCTTGATCCCAGGACCCCAAGATCATCACCTGAGCTAAAGGCAGGTGCTTAACCAGCTGAGCCACCCAGGTACCCCTATAGTGCTGTTTCTTTTAACCAGAGAAGTAAATGGGGGCTCAGCAAGATCAGGTGACTTATCTGAAGGTACATGATGAGAAGAGTCCAGAACTGAGTGTGTTGGACCCCAGTGCCCACATTCTTTCTATCACACAATGCAGGACCTTTCAGATGGAGGAGGGGCAGGAAATGGAAAATATTTTAGAGAAGCAGATATATCTTTAAATTAGATGATTTAGAGCACACAGCATGGTGCCTATCACATAGGAAATGCAAAAAGTTCAGCTATCATACTGGCTCTTTGTTTGAACAATTTTGCTTGTTCAGTCATGGGGTGATAGCCTCTGTTGACAGCCTGACCCAGGATTATGGGATTCATAGGTGACACAATTGGTATATTTTGCGATGTTTTTCTATTCTTATTAAAATCTTTCAGCAAACATGGTAGTTATTCATATATTAGTTATTTTATTGCTTTGGCACTAAGAGAGATTTTAAATATAACTCAGGAAGTTAGTTGCGGAGAGATGATCTCTGTGTGAGTCAATGGGAATGTTTTGATCCTGTCTAATTTTAGGCTTTCTCTTGATATAAATAGTGTGTTCTTGAGGATTAAGGTGAAAGGCTTCCATGCTGGAGTTTCCTGGAGACACTAAGCAGTGTTATTTGAGAGCTCACTGCTTTCATCACATGTTAAGTAGTTTGGATCTCCCTGTGGTCTGGATCCTACCCTCCTTTCCAGCCTGATTATCTGCTCCTCCGTGATTCTCACCGTAGTACTCCAAGCCACAGACATGGTTGTCGTTCGTCTACTGTGCCTTTGCTTGTAGGAGCCTCTCTGCCACCCGACTGCTCACTTCTCACCCAACTCCACTCAGTTCCACCTCTTACCTTGTCTGTTTCTCTTTTGTCTTGAAGACCTCGCCCCTCCATAACTTCATCCAAGAGGTCTGTGCCTCAAGGCCTCTCAGCAAGATGGCGCCAGCTGCTGTCCTCTGTGTTCTGGCCATACCATTGCATATTAACTTTTACTTATAATTAAATCATATTATGATTACCTGGGTTCTCTGCACTTACCTTTGCTCCTGTCCTCTGCCTAGATACACATTTTGTGGATGAGAGAACTAAGGCCATAAGTACTCCAGGGGAAGGAGATCCTAGGACTCAGTACAGTAGGAGTCATTTCAACACATTTGGTGTTGGTGATCATTTACATATGTGATTATCTATATCACCATATGCTTTGTGTGTGATTCTTTTTAACTTCTGGAGAGGGATGTTGATGGGGAGTTCTATTGAAGCAGACTGTTTACCTGCTCCATGACCATATTATGGATCTGGAAGAGATACCTAGGATCTTTTTGTCTTCCACCTGAACTCTTGAGTCATCTTCCCATATCTTGTTTCTTCTCATCTACTACTTGATGTTGCCAGAGGATTTTCTTAAAGCTTATGATCATGTCCCTTGCAAGCCCTTAAGGAAATAGTTAAAAAGTGGGAATGTCACAGTCTACGGTTCTCTGTCTGCTACAGTGTACCTCCAGCCTGCCTTTCTGGCTGGTTCTCCCATATGTCCTCAATCCATCTTGGTTCCAGCAAAGCTGACTTCTCAACACACTGCATCATCCACACTGTCCCCTGTATTTAGACCACGGTTCCTTCTGTCACTACAAAAACAAAGTCTGTCCATATTTTAAGACCTGGCAAATCGTTGTTTTTGCTTTTTTTTTTTTTTTTGGCATAATCACCCTTAAGGTTTCTATATGCATGCAGTTTTTTTCTTTCATATTCCTTCCCCTTGTATATACTGAGTTTGTGAGATCTATAGTTTTCTCCTCTTGTATTATAATTATTTTTGCATTTCTCACATAAGCTCCTGGAGCTTCCGATCCGCTCCCACAATTTAACCATAAAGACAGCATCTTCATATAATATCCTTTGGTGTAATTGTTATTCTTCTTAATTCTAAGTAACAAAGTCTGCCTCACCCTAGGATGATGCAAAAAGGGACCAAACTGGGTGGAGAATGAACTATCTTATGGACCCAGTGTTCCTTGGTGATCTCAAGAATAATAATGAACATTCAAGAAATGCATCCCAAACAAGTAGGATTCTCCTCATTCCAGCTTTGCTGTGTAAATCTCTCCATCTTGTTTGCTGCACCTATTTTCTCTGACGTTTTTATCCATTTGGTGGAGACTCCTTTGCTGGAACTCCCTCTTGTTCTGAGGTACATGCGTCCTTGATTCATAGTTCCCTCTAAACAGAATCTGATTGGCCAGTTTGGTCAATGACCCTTGACCCTCACCACTTAGCTCCAAGCAGTAAGGTCCAAGCAGCTAGCTATGAGCATTACAGCCGGGTGGCTAGGAAAAAGTTGACCAAAGGTTTGCCTGGATGGACTTGGAGCAGAGGACGTTATTACAGAATTGCAGTTATGGTGATCTGAGAAGACAGTCTAAGAATGTATCTGTTAGGGGATGTTTGTGAGGATCAAGTATGATAATTCATGGCACCAGAAGTATAGCATGTCCTACCTGAATCTGATTCTCTCTCACTCGTCGGCTTTATGGCCTTGGGAAAGTGCTTAGTCTCTCTATACCTTAGTTTCTTCATTGGGCACACTGGGGAATTATCATGGTAATTAAATCAAATCTTGTGATGATGAAGTCAGTTCAAAAGTGTCAATGTCTATTACAGAAATTGGCCTATGGAGATCACTCAATAAATACTACTTACTGTTAAATACAATTATTTGCATAGTTGCTATTCTATCATTAGCCCATTTGCCTTTATTTAACTCTGGATTTCTTGGGAGTAAGGGCTGTGCAGTGCACATCACTGTATCTATCTGTCATAGTGTGGAAGGTAGTTTCTTAGAGATTTTAGACACAGTAATCAGACGCATGGATGGATGGAAAGAAGAAGAGCAGGAGGAGAGGAAGAGAAGGAGGGTGGAAGGGAGAGGGGATAAAACAAATCCTTTAAATGCACTTTGGATGAAGAAAGAAGATGTGGCTGCTTTATTTATAAAGGGTATCAGCCCGTTAACTTGGGGGCAGAATAAGGAAATACAACATTCATCTGATGGCGTGATAACTGACCATGTTCTGTGCTACGAATAGATAATGCTGGGTGACCATGACTGTCTCGTAGTGAAATAAAATAGATTTCTCCATTTTGTGATTAAAACTGAAGATAGCAACTGATGGTTGCGATCCTCGTCTTGTACCTAGAAGTAACGTAAACCACTAGATACCTTAATTAAGATTATTAAAAGTTCCATTAAGACTTTATTTAATTAGCAGGTTATTTGCCTTGTGATCTTTAAAAGTCTATCAAATGGTGTGATGCTTTATTAAAGTGTAGATTGTGTTTATTGAGCATTTTCTTTTGAGCTATTTTAAGTGTGGTTCAAGTCTGCAGAAGAGGTATTATTGAATCGCTAAGTAATTAACTGTCATATAGATTCCATGTGTGTTACTGCTGAGAAAACAGTAATTAAGGATTTGGGCCTGATGGGGTTGTCAGACCTGGGGAGGTAGATGCATAAAATCACAAGAATGGAAGAGAGTAGTAGTGTGGTGTTTTTTATACAGCAGTGGATTTGGGTTTAGTGAAAGTGAATTCATGTCTGTGCTGTCACCCCATTAGAAGGTCAAGGCAAATACAGCCCAGAGAGTAACACTCTTTGACAACAGCTGCAGAACACCCAAGGGTAAGTATTTCCAAGACCAGAAAGATAGCGTGCTTAGTGGAAGGTACACAGACATGGGGAACAGAAAAAAATATCTAAGTTCCGTTTCTTTTTAAACTGTCTAATTCCAAGCAGTTCCTTGAATTTCCCTGGACTTAGTTCTTCCATCTGTTTAGAAGGAGGCAAACCTTTTCTGTAAAGAGCCGACAGCAACTATCTAGGCTTTGCATATCACACATGCATTCTAGTGATGTTCTTTGCTTTACTGTTTTCAGCTTTTTTTAAACAACCCTTCAGGGATGTAGAAACCATTCATGCCTTGGGAACTGTGCAAACGGGCTGCTGGCTGGTGTTGACCCAGGGGGCATAGTTTCCTGACCCTATATGATTGTATTATTAAGATATCTCCCTTTTAAGCAGCAAATACCTGGTACAAAGAAGCGCTCAGTGATTGTTGGTTTGCCTGGTTTCGGTTGTGCCACAACTATTTTTACAGTGACCCTCCTGTGTTACCATAGGTGCCTCAGAATCCTCAGCTGTAAACTCAAGGTAATAGTCCATGGCTCTTGCTGCCCATCTTCCCAGTGCCTCTCACATAGTAGGTGCTCAGTTAAGCTTAGTATCCCAGTGCCTTGGCATGGAGGGAGCTGCGGCTCTGGATGGAGCCCAGGGGCTGAAATACACAGCAAAGGCCCACTTGGTTCTGCAAAGCTCAGAACACAGAAGACAGCCAAAGAATAGTTTTCCAAATGCCCTGTGTCCATCATTTGCTGTCAGGTAAACTGATAAATCATGGGCATACTGAGGAGAAGAAATAAGGAGGGCCACTGGGAGGTTATGAAGCTGGGAAGACTTCCTGGTGGTCCTAACATGGTCACTGTTCACTTTAAATACTTTTCTTCTTATAGTTATCCAGAAAGGATTCCGTGGTCCCCCCCTAGCAATTCCCTTCAGTCTCTAACAGCAAAATTAGAAACCCAGGTAACTGGAGAGCATACTGGCCACACAGGGTCTCCTGCTTGTCCTGTTTTTTACTCCCTTTCAGAGACTTTATAGAGGTTTCAGGATGTGGTCAGTCTTTTGATTTCTAAAATACATGTGTATGGTCTGTATGCAGCCATCTGTAACTCCTGTCCCATCCATGCTAGCCTCGTGTCACTTTCCTGCCCTTTTTGCTCCCAGGGTTTCAATCACTGGGAGTTACTTGCTGTTCCCTGCACACAAGACTGACTCACTCTTTTTCACAGGCTGCTCCTTGTGATATGACCACCTCCCTTACTCAATTAACCCATTTCTAAATTCACGTCAGTTCTTAGCTGAGTTTGTGATTCTTCCCTTAGTTTTCCAGATCCTCTCTGGCAATAAATCCATGCCCCCGTCCCAACCTGTCTCCCAGCCAGGGTTGGGACATGCCCATGTGATTGCAAGTCACTTTCTTTATGCCTCTGATCGCCTGATACTCTGATGACACTGTATGATAACTGTCAGTGCTCTGCCCTACTAGACTGTTAACTCTAGGAGGACAGGAATTTTGTTCTATACCCATTTATAAACCCAACACCTAGGGCAGCACCATGTTCAGAGTCTACATGCAAAAACTTTATTCAGGGTTACCAGATCAAAAAAAAAGATACAGTGATTTCTTTTTTGAATGAGGTATAGTTGATGCATGTAAAATTCAGTTGAACAACATGGTGATTGGACAAGTCTGTCCCTCCTGCTACACTCGCCACAAGCATAGCTCCCACGTGTCACCATACAACACTGTTGGAGTGCCATTGAATAGATTCCTCTCGCTGTACCTTTCACCCCTGTTGACTTAATCATTCCATGACCGGAAGCCTGTATCTTCTGCTCCCCTTCCCCCATTGACCCAACCCAACCATCACTTTGTTTTTTGTGTTGGTGGGTCTGTTTCTGTTTTGTTGTGTTTTAATTTCCACATAAAAATGAAACCATATGTATTTGTCTTTCTCTCATTTCACTAAGCATAATACCCTGTAGATCCATCCATCCGTTGTAAATGGCAAGATCTTGTTCTTTTTATGGCTGAGTAATATTCCATTGTAGATACACACCACATCTTCTTTATCCATTCATCTGCTGATGGACACTGGGGCAGCTTCCATACTTTGGCGATTGTAAATAATGCTGCAATAAACATAGGAGTGCATGTATCCTTTCAAAGTAGTATCTTTATTTTCTTTGGGTAACCCAGTAGTGAAATTACTGGATCATATTGTATTTGTGTTTTTAATATTTTTAGAAGACTCCATAAAGTTTTGCATCAGCTACATCAATTTATGTTCTCACCAATAGTGCCTAAGGGTTCCTTTTTCTCCACATCCTCACTTGCTATTTCTTGTCTTTCTGCCATTCTGTCTGATAGAAGGTGATACTATGTCTACTAGCCATTCTGGCTGGGATAAGGTGATAACTTATTGCCTTTCCCTAATGATGAGTGATGTCGAGTGTTGTTTTAAGTGTCTGTTGGACATCTGTATGTCTTCTTTGGAAAAATGTCTATTGAGGTTCTCTGTACATTTTTTTCTTGGACTGTTTGGGATTTTTTGGTGTTGAGCTGTGTAAGTTTGGTATATAATTTGGATATTAATCCCTTATTTGCAAACATCTTCTCCCATTTACTAGGCTGTTTTTTTGTTTTGTTGTTTCCTTCCCTTGGAAAATCTTTTTATTTTGGTGTAGTCCCAACTGTTGATTATTTTTGCTTTTGTTTCCCTTGCCTCAGGAGACATATCCATAAATATATGGCTAAGACTAGTGTCTAAGAGATTACTGCCTATGTTTTCTTTTAGGAGTTTTATGGTTTCAGGACTCACATTTAGGTCTTCAATCCATTTTAAGTTTATTTTTTGTATGGTGTAATAAAGTGGCCCAGTTTCATTCTTTTGCATGTAGCTACCTAGTTTTTCCAGCACTATTTGTAGAAGAGACTGTCTTTTTCCCCACTGGATATTCTTACCTCCTTGGTTATAGATTAATTTACCATATAAGTGCAAGTTTATTTCTGGGCTCTCTTATATTCCACTGATCTATCTATGTGTCTGTTTTTATGTCAGTACCATTTTTTATTATGATATATTTGTAGTGTATCTTAAAATCTGACATTATGGTACACCCAGGTTTGTTTTTCTTTCTTAAGATTGCTTTGGCTGTTCAGGGTCTTTTGTGGTCCCATACAAATTTTAGGATTGTTTGTTCTACTTATGTGAAAAATGATATTGGCATGTTGATAGAGATTACAATGAATCTGTATACTGCTTTGGATAGGATGGTCATTTTAACAATACTAACTAGTTCTTTTCGTATGTAGGCATGGAATATCTTTTCCATTTTTTGTATTGTCTTCACGTCCCTTCATCAGTGTTTACAGTTTTCAGAGAACCTCTAGGTTGGTTTGTTCCTAGTTATTTTATTCTTCTTTGTGCAATTGTAAATGGGATTTTTTTTCTTAATTTCTCTTTCTGTTGCTTTGTTGTTAATGTGTAGAAAGATTTCTGTATATTAATTTTGCATCCTGCAACTTTATTGAATTCATTTATTAATTCTAATAGTTTTTGATGAGTTCTTTAAGGATTGGACTGTATAGTATCATGTCCTCTGCTAACATAGTGACAGTTTTACTTCTTCCTTACAGTTTAGATGCCTGTTATTTCTTTTTCTTGTCCACTTGCTGTGGCTAGGACTTGAATACTGTGTTGGATAAGAATGGCAAGAATGAACATCCTTGTTTTGTTTCTGATCTTGGAGGAAAATCTTTCAGTTTTATGACATTATGTATGATATTAACTGTGGGTTTATTATATGTGGCTTTTATTATGTTGAGGTCTGTTCCCTCTAATCCCACTTTGAGAGATAAAAATCTTAAGCGTATGTTAAACTTTGTCAAATTCTTTTTCTGCAACTGCTGAGGTTATCATATGATTTTTGCCCTTTATTTTTTCATGTAGTGTATCACATCCACTGATTTACAGATACTGAACCATTTTTGTATCCCCAGGAAAAAAGTCCCACTTTTTCATGTTGAGTGATCCTTTTCGTGTATTGTTGAATGTGGTTTGCTAGTATTTTGTTGAGGACTTTTACATCTGTGTTCATTGGGAATAGTGACCTGTAGTTCTTTGTTTGATTGGGGTGTGTGTGTGTGTGTGTGTGTGTGTGTGTGTTGTGTGTGTGTGTGTGTACAGTGTCTTTGGTTTGGGAATCAGGGTAATGCTGGCCTCATAGAATATATTTGGAAACTCTCCTGTTTACTCTGTTTTTTTTGGAATTGTTTGAGGAGAATGGGAATTAACTCTTCTTTATGTTTGGGATTCACAGATAAATTCTCCATCTGGTCTTGGACTTATGTTTGTTGGGAGTTTTTTGATTAATGAGTCAGTTTTGTTACTGGTAACAAACCTGTTCGATATTCATTTTTTCTTGATTCAGTTTTGGAAGACTGTACCTTTCTAGGA
>PISX010022956.1:0-30736 GCA_004024625.1 Mellivora capensis
AAAAAAAAGGTCGGGGGGCACCGGGGTGGCTCAGTTGGTTAAGCATCTGCCTTCAGGTCATGATCTCAGAGTCCTGGGATAAAGGTCAGGTCAGGGCTCTCTGCTTGCAGGGAGTCGGCTTCTCCCTCTCCCTCTGCCCCTGCTCCTGTTTTCTCCAACTCTCTCTCAAATAAATAAAAAAAAAAAATTTTTAAATCACCTTTTCAACAGTTTTATCTAAAATCCAGGAGTAGGTTATTTCCGATCATTACATCTTTTGAGTTTTAATAATTATAGACAAAAATGCATGCTGCTGCCTTAAACTGAAATTAAATAAATATGGTAATTAAAATGGGGATGACTTTGGCTAAGAGACACTGGAGTCAGCTTATAAATGATATTCAGTCATAGAGACAGAAAGTGGGAAATTTCCTGAAGAGTATGTAAGGAATTTTATAAAATTAAATCCTCAAACTTCTGACTCTTATTAATAAACATCTTTCAATATAGTAATTGGTTGTATATTAAGCTTCTATTCTTTAAAGATTTTAATTATTTTAGAGACAGAGAGTGTTTGAGCAGGGGGAGGGGCAGGATATAGGGAAAGGCAGACTCGTCACTGAGCACAGAGCCTCATATAGACAAGACCCCACAACCCCATAACCCCAAGATCACGAACCCCATATCACAACCCCCTGATCAAGACCAGAGCTAAAAACAAGAGCTGGATGCTCAATTGACTGAGCCACCCAGACACCCCATTATGTTTCTATTCTTTAAGCTAGAAATCACTAAATTAAAACATGCAACTTCTGATATACTCTACAATGTAATTTTTAAAAATTTATATTATTATATTTGCAGCTTTTAATTACATGAACATTTCTTTCACATCAAAAATATATTAGTTATATCATAATAAAATAATTTGCTTGCTCACATTGAAAAACTTCTATATCATTAAATAATTTATTCACAAAGCCTTCTTAGTATATGTATTCAATCATTCCCTCAGAGTTGAGAATGTATTTAATAATGTTCAAGTATCATCTGTTAAAAATAATTTTCTTACTTAGGATAATTTTAAGGTTAATTTCTTTTATTTTCAAACAAGCAATTCATATATATATACATATATTATAGGCATCATTTATTTTTTATTTACTATAGGCATTATTAATAAATATTTAATATTTACTAACTGCCCATTTACAGTAATATTTTTTGTGTTAGAATCTAAAAGTTAACAAAAACCCTAAAATGAATAACACTCCTATTCAATATATTTTGTTGAATTGCTACTATGAACAAAATACTATAAAAGTAATGAATAACTATGGTGAGATAACCTAAGAAGAGGTTATCAGAATTTTACTGTAAAGGGCAAGATACTAAATATTTTAGGCTTTGTAAGCCACTTACAGTCTCTATCATATCATTTTTCCCCTTTTTTTTTAAAGATTTTATTTATTTATTTGACAGAGAGAGATATCACAAGTACACAGAGAGGCAGGCAGAGAGAGGAGGAAGCAGGCTCCCCGCCGAGCAGAGAGCCCGACTTGGGGCTCGATCCCAGGACCCTGAGATCAGGACCTGAGCCAAAGGCAGAGGCTTAACCCACTGAGCCATCCAGGCGCCCCCATTTTTTCCCCTTCTTTAACAAACATTTACAAACATTAAAAACCTTTCTTGGCTTGGAAGCTATATCAAAACAGGTTATGCTGGATTTGGCTCATGGCTGGTAGTTGGTTGACCTTTGACCTAAATGCTTTTAGAGTATATTACTATTAATACCACTGTGGTTTTGAACCAAGATTTGAGTAATACCATCTGCAAAATTTCAACCACATTCAGAGAACATTCATGAAAGTGACTAAAAATTGAAAATGGTTACAAGTCTGCATAATTAGCCCAGAATTGTGGAAACCCAACAATTCACTAATATTATATAACACTGAGTTATACAATAGTAACACTGCCAGAATAAGCATATAGAATACCTAAAATAGAGACAGATGTGCATGATTTACTTTGTTTTAGCCATAAAATTCAATATTATATGCTAGGAATCTGAATTATGAGGCAAGGAATAAAAAGGCACAGACTTCTAGTAATGAAGTGTCAGCCACAAAAGAGAAAAATAAATGCAAATATTACATACACTTGAATAAAAATAATACTCAGTAACATAGGATGCAATTATTTGTTCATGAATCCAAATCCAAAAACATATGCAGTTTTATTTTTAAAAACCATGTGTAATAACTCCTATTTTTATGTTGGGAACATTCCTCATACCCTCAAAATACGTATCTCTAAAACATAAGTTTCCATTATTTGGAAAAGATTAAATTACACTATACTGATACAATGTAAACAAAATATATGTGGTTGATAATATTCCATTAATAATGTTCTGGCTTAAGCCAGTTAAAAATTGGCTTAACTATCTTTTTTTTAATGCTGCTTTTTGTTATTATTCTTTGGACGATTTTTGAGAAAGTGATCATATGATATATGTGTATGTGTATATACACATACTTGTATATACTATGTGTGTGTGTATGTGTATATGTATGTATATTTTTTTCATGGTATCCATTCATGTATTTTAAGACTCACTGAGCTTGAAATAGGATATTTGTTCCTAAAAACTGTCCTTACTTTTGCCTGGAAGCTTTAGTAGTTATTATCAATCTTCTAGGGAGGGGGAAAAAAGGAACTGTACTAGAACCATTTCAAGACCAATTGACTTTATTGCCTACATACCGATTCTGCAGAATTGTTTGGGAAATGAAGCAGAAGGAAGCTGCTGAGAAAGCACAGTAGGAATCCATCTAGAAAAAAAATTAATATAAACTAAATCACATCATCTTGGTATATCACAGAGTGCCATGAAAAAAGATGAAAGAGTGACTATGTCTTAATTGAAAAAAAAAAGGCACAAAAACCAGGAGGTACATGTCCGCAATTATGAGAACCAATTTATATAACACACAAAGAAATAATAAATCATATATTATATGTCACATTTATTACAGTAAATCATATTAAGTATTCTGATGTATACATATATAAATGTAAAATGCATATTAAAATATTATATAAAATTTTCTATTTGTTGCCTTTGTGACATTTTGTAATCATTTAGCTCTGTCTTCAGGTCTTTTAATTGGAGACATTTATCTTATTGCTGGTTAAAACATGACCAGTTAACCACTGTTAGGGTTTGAAATTCATTAGTTTAGTACTCTACTGACACTCCAGGGGGTAGCTGCCATGGACTCCTTTGAGCATTACTAAAAGGAAGAGGAAATTATCTGTGAAGGACTTCTGTGTCCTCAAAATATTCTGCAGTTAGGAGTGCTTCTATTACAGAGGGATACTGAGGCACTAGAGAACTGCTGTTGAAAAAGAGGAAATAATTGTGCATTTAAGCAGTGAATACACATTCCCTAGCTCCTGCTATGCAAGATTTGTCAGTTTATGCTCCCCATAGGTTTTGTTACACAAAACATCATCTTAATGGGAAAATAAACACATTTTACATTTTAACATGAACTGTTCTCTTTGTTACTGTCAAATACATATTACAAAATGATTTCATTAAGGAGCTACTAAATCACTTTTCAGCCTTCCACATCAGCAGATTCATAGAATTTCAGCATGGCCCCTATTTGGTGAAGAAACTGCCTTGACTAGTTTCCATTAACGTGTGCTGTCATTTGTTAATTATTTGAACAATACCTGCTATTTTGTTTGCTAGGATCTGTAAAGAAATACTTAAAGGGCCCTGGGTTGCTCAGTGGGTTAAAGCCTCTGCCTTCAGCTCAGGTCATGGTCTCAGAGTCCTGGGATGGAGCCCCGCATCAGGCTCTCTGCTCAGTGGGGAGCCTGCTTCCCTCTCTCTCTCTCTGCCTGAGCCACCCAGGCACCCCGTTATGTTTCTACTCTTTAAGCTAGAAATCACTAAATTAAAACATGCAACTCTGCCTACTTGGGATCTCTGTCTGTCAAATAAATAAATAAAATCTTTAAAAAAAAAGAAATATTTAAATATTTTCCTACTCTCAGCATTTGGGTAGAAAGACATGTAAAGCAAAAGAACGAGGCTTGCTGAAATAAAAATATATGAGAAAGACATTGTAGGCATAAGGAAGGTATTGGTAAGTTTACCTATACAGAGAATACAAACTTTAGAGAGAAAACAATGCTTTAGAATAATCTTTAAAAAATAGAAGATATTTTCCAGACATAAAAAAGGAATGAAAGAAAGCATAAAGTTTAGAAATATCAGAGGAGTAATATACTTGACTATTAAAAAACCTTACATGGACGGGCACCTGAGTGGCTCAGTGGGTTAAAGCCTCTGCCTTCAGCTCAGGTCATGATCCCAGGGTCCTGGGATTGAGCCTCACATCGGGCTCTCTGCTCAGCATGGAGCCTGCTTCCTCCTCTCTGCCTGCCTCTCTGCCTACTTGTGATCTCTGTCAAATAAATAAATAAAATCTTTAATAAAAAAAAAAAAAAAAAACCTTACATGGAAATTTTTTTTAACCTGTTCCAGTATTTTGGTTTTCTAGTAATGAAATGGCAGAATTATTTTCCAGTAAATATAATTAGTATTAAGAAAAGAGCACAGATATTTAAACATTAAAAAGTTGTCATTAGGGGCGCCTGGGTGGCTCAGTGGGTTAAGTCTCTGCCTTGGGCTCAGGTCATGGTCTCAGGGTCCAGGGATGGAGCCCCACATCAGGCTCTCTGCTCAGCAGGGAGCCTGCTTCCCGACTCTTTCTCTCCCTACTTGTGATCTCTGTCTGTCAAATAAATAAATAAATACATCTTAAAAAAAAAAGGCTGTCATTAAAGTTCACTTATCATGGAATACCAATAAAGACATTAAATTAGATATTTCTAATTCCAATCTGCTGGAACAAAATTTTGAAATAGGACATTTACATGAAGGGAGCTGAAGAGAATTAGTCCTCCAACACTGAAATGTAGCAAAACTCAAGAAGTTGACTGTCTAATGTATTTGCACGCTAAAATATTTCATTACATAAATTATTTCATGAAAGAATGGGAAAATAATTTCTCCAGTTTACAGTAAGTAAAATACAAATTAATTATATAAAAAAATTTGTGCAGCTCTCAAGGCAAAAAGCCTGTTAGCTCACAAAAATTGCTGGTGGCAAATCACATATCTAATAAAAAAAACATATTTTCTGATACAAGTTTTTTTTTTTTCACTGCTTATTCTCCCCTCTCTAGTGAGTGAGTGACTGAAACTTATTCAGCTGGCTGCTGGAGGGTAGTCTAACATGTTTTTTATGTGTTTGCATATTGAAAAAAAAATAAAGAATGTATATTATGAAAATGGACTTCTCACTCATATCTTTACTTGCAGAAAAAAAATGGAAAACTTGGCTTTAATACATATGGACTATCCCACATAGCACATAACCAACAATGAATAGAATGTTCTAAGTATGACCTTTCTTGAACTAGTGCTCCCAACTACTAAAATCTTAAATTTTGCTCTATTTAAAACAGGAATATTTGTTTTGTTCAATACTGCATTCTCAGACTTAACTAAAATGGCAGACTTCCATAAGCATTGTATTGTATTGTCATTTGTCTGTACAGAGAAACAGGAATAGCAGTGATTAATAAGAGTAGTGACTGATAACAAGAATAGTGTCAGATGCGATGGTTGATATTGGCTTTATCTATCCAAGATATCCAAGACCTAGTTATATGCATTTCATCGAAATATTTTTCTTCTCAATTGAAAAGCATTGCCTAGAATCTTTCAAAAAAGGTAAGAAATCCTTTATTTAAATGCAAAAGTGTTAAGTTTTGTAAGAGAGAGACACATTAATATGTAATATTATACATGTAATATCACTGCATATTACAAAAAGTATTTATACTTCATGTCTTATGCTAAGGTTCATTTTTCAAATTTATAAAGGCTTATTAAAAATTATGCCTTTAAATGCACACACTATGAGATGAAGATTACTTATCTCTTTCGTATCAATAGAATCTCCTTTGTGTTTTTATAAAATTGATTTTTAAAAATCCGGTATTGAAATACTATGACTTTATTTCTGAGTTAGTTCCTATCAAAGTGCCCGTCTTTGTCAGATTGAAGAACTGCTATATGCAAATGGAAGCAATGTGTTTAAAATGAGAGGACTCATTTCACTGTGTCCTCCATGTATTTTTGGAATGTGGACAGAGATGTGATAAATTATTTTTTATGTTAATTCTCAGAATTCATATCCTCTTATATTTTTCCACTGAAATGTCATCATTCTGTGATTTCTGTATAAAGTATGCAATAACTTTTTCTCTCAGAAATAAAAAATATTAAGCTAAGTAACAAATGTCATCTTCTTAGTGATGGATCACAAAGTCAACACCTTATGAAACACATTTGGAATTTTGGCCTTCTCTTCCAAACCATAAACTACAACTTCATGAAACTTACTTATAATCATCATCATAAATACAATGCTTTTTCTAAAACCCTCAAACTCAACAATTACTATGTAAAAAGTATATAATGAGATAATTTAAATTATTACATATCTTACTGATCTGTGAAAAGTTAATAGTTTTATATCTGGAAATGTAAAAAAAATAATAAACTGAAAACACTCAAAAGTACTTGGTGAGTAATTATCAGTGAAAAACCCTAGAATAAAAGCCCTTCAAAATCATTAAGGACTTTTCTGTGCAAAATTATGCAATCATCAGGCTTTTGTAGTTCCCTTTTCTATATTTTCAATATAGAGACATCAATAGAAAAACACTGATCTCAGTGTCTCTCTTCCAAATAAAGTATTTGTTCTAAAGGAACCTTATAGAGACTATTTAAGCCAAATGCTTCCCAAAGTATAGTCATTTTAAATGTTACCTTAAATGTATAATTGAAGATTGTGTCTTGAGCAGATGGGTGGCACAGTCAGTTAAGTGTTCCCACTCTTGGTTTCAGCTCAGGTTGTGAACTCAGGTCTGGGCTCCACTCAGCAGGGTGTCTGCTTGAGATTCTCTCTTCCTCTCCCTCTCCTTCTTCTGCTGGTGCTCCCATGCTCTCTATTGCTCCTTGGAAAAAAAAAATTTTAAAAAAATATATATAATTCCTTCCTTTTATTACCAGAATAAAAAAGTCTGAGAAAGATTTGTTCTGCAGACTAAATTTATTGCTATTGCCATAATTCTGTATAACAAACTCTGTGAAAAAACTTGATGACTCATCAATCATTTATTCTGCCAGTTCTGAGAGTCTATCAGTTGGGGTCTGCCCAATCCTCAGCAGAGAATCTCTGTTTCAGGCTATAGTAATGACACTGTTCTTGACACTGTATCTTTGAGTTGGTTCTATTCCACCTGTCTCTTATTCTCTTCCTCATACCAGCCAGAGCATATTCTCCTCAGGGTAACAGCAGAATTATAAGAGAGAACATGCCCTACTGTACAAGGGATTTTTAAGCCCTCACATCATGACTATTCACATTGCATTGGCTAAAGCAAAACACATGGCTGCGCCTAAGAAGCAGAAAAATACATTCGGCCTTTAGTAAGAGGACAGGTATGTTATAATATGACAAAGAGCATGGATATACAATAATGCGATTCACCAACATAGTATTGGAGGACAATGCCTCAACCTATACCTAAATTCAGATGTACTTTTGAAGACATCAATTCTTGATCACAAAGACACGGACATTATGAACAAATTTATCAAGATATACAGGTACTCTCTATTAAAAATAGTCCCTGAAATTGAAAAGTAAAGCCATTATAAAAGATGAAAGATTTGAGCATATTTGGTATTCTAGAGTATTACAAAATAAAAATAATAAAGATGGATGTCTCATTTAATCATCTTTCACATACAGCTTTTCAGGAGTCTATCTTAGAAATTATTACTTCAATAAAGACTAAACATTTATTATTTGACTAGGTAAAAATTCTAATTTATGGTATCTTAACCCCTCTTTTATTAAAATAAGACTAACTCATATTTCTTTTATCCCTTCTCAGTTCTGAAACAGTGATGTCTTGTTTCCAATTCCTCTTTTTTCCTGGATTTAGTAACCCATAGTTTCTATCTAAATCAGTTCTGAAACCCTGTTATATATTAACACTTATCTGAGGAGCTCTTATGAAACAGAAGAAAACAAAATACAAAACACTCATGCCCATGACACAATCCCAGAAATCCTGGTTTAAACTGATTGAGCAGGACTTGGACATCATTAGTATTTAAAAATCTCATATGTGGTTTTAATTAACTGTGAGGATTGAGAAACAGTGAATCCAGTGTGTACAATCCAGTGTGTATAATTTTATAAATCATTTAGTTGCAAAATATACAATCACATCAACAGTAGTGTCAATTTAAAGAAGAAAGGGAATGTGATATCTTATCATATGAATAGTCCAGGGGTGGCTTTGGGTTCAACTTGACCAAGGACTCAAAAGATGTGCCCAAGCCTTGCCTCTCTGATCTCTTACCATTTTCAGGGTAACCGCATGATCACAAAATGACTGCAAGCAACTCTAGGGATGGACCTGGATTACCTTTCATTCATATTCAATAAAAAGGACATTATTTTACCCCCCAGGTACTGAAGAAAATACAATTTTTCCCTTTCCTATTCCTATTCCATATTCCCTTTCCTAAGTCAACAACTGTAGTCAAAAATATGAAATTTATGCTGCTTTCCTCTTCTGTTTTACCCAAGAGCTAGGAGTAAAAATAAAACAATTCCCCTCCCCGCCCCAACTAACTGCAGGTGAAAACTTGGTTGGTGTTTCACCAACCAGAAGTTGGTGAAAACTTCTGGTTCCATGAAACCAGATTGCAGAGCCTTTATACAGTATTCACATTTGTAATTAATAGGGGTTAACATTTATCTGCTATATGTTGTGTTATATAATTTATATTATACAGGTACATCATTCTAAGTATGGAAACAATATATTAGAATATCAACAATTATGTATTATTATAATATCAAAGTGTTAACACTAAATACTCAATAATATGAAAGGAAATCCAATAAAATTAATTTGCCTCTTTGGCTATCAGTAAAATAGATTCAGAAAATTCATAAAAAGGAAAAAAAGCCCTATGGAACTATTTTATGATCCTTTCCAAATACTAATTATAGCTGGTACCGTATGCAGTTTAAAATAGACCCCAAATGACTGCTGACTGACTGTTATAATGGAATTCCCAAAGTAGAAATAATCAGGAAAATAAAAAAATCAGAGTTTGGCATGCATGCTGTTTAATAATGTGCAAAATTGGCAGCTTTCAAATTGTTTTACTACATGAATCTCAATAAGAAAATTATAATTTTGACAGTTATAAATTCCACAAACATGATTTCAAGAAATAAAAGTATGAATAATCAGGATCCAAGTGTCCACTAAACTGGCAGATTTTATTGTTCTCAACATAGAGACATCATACAGTTATTTAATTGATTTAATCTAGGCTCATTCACACAGGTCTAGATAAACTATAGTTATTGTTTTTATGTAAGTTTAATTACATATTATATACAGAGATCTTCTTATATCAATATACCTAGGTATATATTTCCAATGATTATCTTAGGTTAAAATAATCTTTTCAGTGAGGATATGAATTTTTTTTTTAATTTGATATGTTGGCTCTGGCAATTGATAGGTGATATAAGAATCTAATACATGTACGAATATTCTAAAATTTTAAAATTATACTTATCTATTATACATTTTTAAAACTTCAAGCATAATTCACCTACTTTGTACTTAATGAGAACACAAATATATTCATAAATTATATTACTGAATATATAATTAAAATGGATTTATAGCCTATTTTCTTAATCAAAGATTTAAAATGTTAATAAGTGTTAAGATGACTAGTTTATGAAGACTCTATAAAATAGTAGAAAATAGCAATTAAATAAAGTAAGAAAAATTAGATGTATTACAAGATGGAAATTAAGCTATAAAGTGATAAAGAGAAACAAAATGAGAAAGAGAAAACTAGTCAAAGCCACAGGTATGGTGGTAATAAGTAGGTTCTCATATATTTTAAATTTCACAGGGAGAGTTTTCAGAAACTGTTTATAATTTTAAAAACTAAATTTAACTGGGGCACATGGGTGGCTCAGTAAGTTAAGGATCTGACTCTTGGTTTCAACCCAGGTCATGATCTCAGGGTACTGGGATTGAACCCTATGTGGGGCTCCATGCTAGGTGTGGATCCTGCTTAAGCTTCTCTCTCTTGGGGCACCTGGTTAGCTCAGTTGGTTAAGCATCCTACTTTTGACTTCTTAGCTTTGGCTCAGGTCATGATCTCAAGATCATGGAATCGAGCCCTACTCCCTCAGTGGAGAATCTGTTTATCTCTCTCTCTCTTTCTGCCTCTCCCCCAACTTCCCCCTCCAACTATTTCTCAAATGAATAAATCTTATAAAAAAAGGAAGAAAAAAAAAAAGATTCTTTCTCTCCCCTCTCTTTCTCTCTCTCCTCTAAAAAACTAAGTAAATAAAAAATAAACAAAAAAACGGGCTCATTGTGAACAATTATCTCTTCAGGTTAAAAAAATAAATAAATCTAAGTTCAACTACTTTCAACTTTATGCTATTCTTCCAAAATGTAATAATTAGGCTGATTACGTGGTGAATCTAGAAATATGATTATTAATGGTATTCACTTATTTAACACATTTTTATCGAGTGCCTAATATGTGCCAGAAGCTGTTCTAGAAAGTAAGGATAGTGTTGAAAAAAATAAAAACACATTAAAAATATCTTACCACCTGTAGCTTATGTTATAGTGAAGGAGTCAGACAAAACAAAAGAAAAATAAGTCAACTCTATGGTTTATAAGGTGTGACAAGTATAAAAGAAAAAGTTAAGCACAGGAGAGAAATATAAAGCATTGGGAGAGGCATGGGTATTGAAGTTTTATGACAAAGCCTGAAAGGTGACATTTGATTCAAGACCTACAAGTGAAGAAATAAATTAAATGGATATTATCGTGGACTGAAATTTTGTGACCCCACAAATTTATATGTTGAAGCCCTAAACCCCAAAGTAATGGTATTTGGAAATGAGGCCTTTGAGAGGAAATTAGATGGGAGTTATGAGTTGAGGCTTTGGTCCCATTAAATCAGAGCCTATATAAGAAAAGGTATCTGGGTGGCTCAGTGGGTTAAAGTCTCTGCCTTCGGCTCAGGTCATGATCTCAGGGTCCTGGGATGGATCCCCGCATGTGGCTCTCTGCTCAGCAGGGAGCCTACTTTCCTTCCTCTCTCTCTGCCTGCCTCTCTGCCTACTTGTGACCTCTGTCTGTCAAATAAATAAATAAAAATCTTTAAAAATAAAAAATTTTAAAAATTAAAAAAAAAAAAAAAGAAGAAGAAGAGGTATCAGAAAGCTTACTTGCTCTCTCTGCAATGGAGGACAAAATGAGGAGGTGACCATCTGAAAGCCAGGAAGAGCGCTCTCACCAGGAACCAAGTCAGCTAGCAACTTGATTATATAAGGACTTCCCTTCCTCCAAACTGAGAAAAAAATTTCTGTTTCTTAAGCCACCCCATCTGTGATACTTTTTATGACAGCCTGAGCTGACCAATATAGATACTAACCAGAACTTGCAGTGTAGGGGCGCCTGGGTGGCTCAGTTTGTTTAGCAACTGCCTTTGGCTCAGGTCAGGATCCTGGAGTCCAGGGATCCAGTCCTACACAGGGCTCCCTACTCAGCGAGGAGTCTGCTTCTCCCTCTGCCCCTCACCCCCTCTCGTGTTCTCTCTCCCATTCTCTTTCAAATAAATAAAATCTTAAAAAAAAAAAAAAGACCTTGCAGTGTAGTACATCATTCCCGTGGTGGGAATGGGCCCGCTGTGCCTGTGTTTGTGGAACAAGGAGACCCATTTGACTAGATGTGTGCTCAGATGTCGGGGAACAAAAAGCGGAGTGGTGGGGGGTGAGTTCACAGAGGTAATTGGAGCATGTGTGCTCTGGTAGTCATAGAAAGAATTTGTCTTTCACTCTGAGTGAAATGGACATCAAGGAGGATTTTGAGCAGAATGGTATATTTTTTAAATATTATAAGTAGAATTCTCTCATGAAACTACTTGGGCTTGAAGACTTATTTCCTGGGTGATTTTTATATGCAAATTAAATTCTCTCAGTAATTATAGGGCTTTTCAAACCATCCATTTCATATTAGATAAGCTGTGGTAGTTTATACTTTTTGAGGAATTGGTTCATTTCATTTAAGTTATTCAATTTATGTGTGTAGAGCTGTTCAGAGTATTCACTTACCCTTTGTGATCTGCAGTGTGTCTGTAATGATACCCCCTATTTTATTCCCGAGGTGAGTAATGATGATTTCTCTCTTTTTCCTTTGTTCATCGTGGTAGTGTTTTGTCAATTGTATCAATCTTTTCAGTGAATCAGGTTTTGATTCGTTCTTTTTTTCTATTCTTTTTTTGGGGGAGAGGGTTCAATTTCATTAATTTCGGTTCTTCATTATTTCCTTCCTTCCGCTTGCATTGGATTTATTTGCTCTTCTTTTCTAGTTTCTAGTTTCTTGGGAGGTAAAATTATTGTCTGGGACTTTTCTCTTCTATTCTATTAGCATTTAATGCTACAAGTTTTCCTTTGAGCACTATTTGAGCTGTATCCCACAGATTTTTATTTTTATTCTGTTCAATATATTCTTTAAAGACTTTGTGGTGGGGGGGCAATTTCAGGTTTACAACAAAATTGAAAGGAAGGTACAGAGATTTCCCATATATCTCATGCATAGTCTCCACCACCAGAACGGTACTAATTTTATCATGGCTAAACCTGCACAGACACATTACAATTACCTAAAGTCCATAATTTACCTTAGGGTTCACTCTTGGTATTGTACATTAGGTGAGTTTGGACAAATTTATGTTCAATATATGAAATTTCCCTTGAGACTTTCTTCTTTAAAAAATTTTATTTATTTGAGAGAGAACACGCTCATATACACATGACTGGAGAAGGGGCAAGGAGGAGGGAGAGGGAGAGAATCTCAAGCAGATTCTGCACTGAGCCTGAGTCCAACACAGACCTGGATCTTATGACCCTGAGATCATGACCTGAGATGAAACAAAAAGTTGGACACTTAACCATCTGAGCCACCCAGGCACCCCAAGACTTTCTTTTTGATCCTGGATTAACTAGAAATGTTTAGTTTCAAGTATTTGGAAAATTTCCTCATCTTTTGTCATCAATTTTTAGACCAATTACATGGTGGTCAGATAACATACTCTGTATCATTTATTTTCTTTTAAAGTTTATTTTATGACTTCTTTTTGAAGTTTGTTTTATGGCTCAGGATACAGTATATCTTAGTCTATACTCCATGGACATTTGAAAACAATGTGGGTGTTGTACTGTTCTTGGTTGGAGTGCTCCATAAATACTGATTATATCATGTTGATTAATAGTTGTGTTAGGGTCCTCTATATTCTTTCAACGTCCAACCATAATTGTGAATTTGTCATTTGTTTTCAGTTCTATCAAGTTTTGCTTCACTATTTTCCAGGTCTGGTGTTTGGTGCAAATGCTTTTAGGATTGTTTTAGCCTTTTGGTGAATTGATCCTTTTATCATTATGTAATGTTCCTTTCTATCCTGGTGATATTATTTGGTCTAACATCAACTTTATATGATATTAACATAGCTACTCTTGTTTTCTTTTGATTAAGTTTTTCTGGTCTACTTTTTCAGCTTTTTGCTTTCCAACTATGTATATAATTATATTTGAAGTGAATTTCTTAGAGACAGCATACAGTTCCATCAGGATTTTTTAATCCACTCTACTAATCTTTCACTTGGTATATTTAAACTATTTAAATTTAAAGTAACATTGCTAAGTGTAAACTGAAATCTGTCATTTTTTGGTTTTGGTTTTGTTTTCTGTTTTTGTTTCCTTTTTTTTCTTTTTTTTTTTTTCCTTTTTACTGTAGGTCACATGAACACATTTTAGAAGTCCATGGTAATGCATATACAGTGTTTTGGGGTATATCTCTTTGCAAGTTTTTTAAGTAGCTCCTCTAGCTATTATAGTGTTTATACCTATAACTTATCAGTCTATTAAGGTTACGGAACCTGGACTGGATTCTGGCGGAAGAACCAAGCAGCACTCGGAAACTTTGGAGGATCAGAATTTATTTAACACCCGTGGGCTCAGACGAGGTTGTTCTCCGAAGGCCTGAGCCCTGAGCACAAGCAGGGATGGGGATTTATACCCTTCTACTTTGCAAACTTGGTACATTTGGAGCGCACGGGAAACAGGGTAGGAAAGAAGAACCGGGAAGGACTTTGAGACAGGGACCGGAATTCCCTTGCTGGTTTGGTCAGCCATCTTAGAGCACAGTTTTTCCCTATCATTAATGACATGTTTTACTAGTTCAAGTTTGGAATCCTCGTCTCCCTATATATACCTCTCTGCTTATATTTGTCATAAATATTTTCTCACTATACAATCAGAACCACATTAGATGTATATAATTATTGCTTCAGCCATCAAACACAAATTGGAAAGCTCAAGAGTTTTTATTACATTTAGTTAGATATTTGCTCTGTATTTTTCCTTCCTTCCTTCTTTCCTGATCTTCCCAGATTTCTTCTTTTATCATTTTAATTATATCTGGAGAACTTCCTTAAGTTATTCTTTAGAATAGCTCTGCTAGAAACAAATTCTCTTTGTTTTCTTTTATATGATAATGTCTTGATTTCCCCTTCACTCCTGAAGAATATTTTCATTGGATACGTAATTTCGAGTTGAAAATTTTCTTTCGGTCTGTAAAAAAATATAGTACCACTGCTCTCTGTCTCCTGTGGTTTCTGAGGAGATATTTTACTGTCACTTCAATTGTTTTTCCACTATACGTAAGGTTTCATTTCTCTCTCGCCACTTTCAAGACTTTCATGTTCTTGATCAGTCTTCAGATATTTATTGTGTTTCTCGATATGCATTCCACTTGGCTTATCCTGTTCGCGATTCGCGAAGCTTCCTGAATCTGTAGCTTTAGGATTTTTGCAAAATTTTGGAAATTTCAGCTGTTATTTCTTTAAATACTTTACTATTGACATATTGCATCCTTTATTTCTGTGATAAAAGTAACACAGATGTTAGGTATTTGATCATAATCTCACATGTCCCTGAGCTGTTTTTCCCTCTATTGTTCAAGTCAAGATATTTCTATTGTTCTATTTTCAACTTCACTGGCACCCTTTTCTTTTCTATACATTTTGCTTTTGAACCTGTCCACTGAGGGTTTTTTTTTTTTATTGGTTATTGCATTTTTTTTTCAGTTCTAAAATTTAAATTTGGCTTGTCTTTATATCCTCTATTTTTTCTTTTTTTTGCTGAACCTTCTAATTTTATTTTCATTTAATTCAAGCCTGCTAGCAATTGTTCGTTTAATCATTTTTATGATGAGTGTTTTAAAAATCCTTGTCAGATGATGCTAACATGTATCCCATCTCAGTGGCATTTGTTATCTTTTCTCATTCAGTTTGAGATCTTCCTGGTTCCTTTTATGACAAGTGATTTTCTATTGGAATCTAGATATTTTAGGTATTAAAAGACTCTAGACTTAGAAAACTTAAATCTTGTGTTTTAGTACTCTCTAAAGCCAGTCTGGTGTGTGAAGGGGGTTGCTGCTTCATTACTGCCAGATGGAGTGAAAGTTCAGGTTCCAAATTCAGCCTCCACTGACATTTGAGGTGGGGGACAGTATTCTCATTACTGCTGGGTAGGGGTTGAATTTCTGGCTCTCCAAGTGGTCCCCACTGACACTGTGTTTTTGTGTGTACTGGGGAGGGGGGAATAATGTTGTTACTGCTGAATGGTGGTCAATGTCCTGATCCTCCATTAGGCCTCTTCTGACAGCATTCCAGTGAGAAGTGGGGATGATGCTTCATTAACACTGGGTGGTGGTGAGTCTATACTCCCCATATAGCCCTCACTGATACCATGGAATAAGTGTGCATGGGGGGAGGGGAGGTGAGGGTAGTGGGCTCATTACTTCATGGCAGCAATAAAAGCCATGGCTTTCCACTTAGCCTTCTGATACCACTCTTGCCTTCTCTGATAACACCTTGGTATCCCTCTGTTGCTCGGCTGGCATGGGTGTGGTTCAGTCCACAGATTTATTTTTTCTCTTTTGATGTTTGGTGGAGCAGATTCACTATTATTTGCCCCTTTCCTGGTCTACTGGTCAGAGAAAACAGGTTTTACTTGGGCTGGTTAGTTTTTCTGTACCGATTGGTATTTCTGGGTTTCTTACTTCCCAAGGATGCAGTCTGGAATATATATAGCAAAAAGAAAACCCCTTTTCTTTTTGGAAAGGACCTTTCCACTATATTGTTTCTTGGGTCCTGGAAGATCTCTAGCTGGTTTGCCTTCTTCTCTCCACTTTTAAGAGTCTTCTTAAATTTGTCTTAATCCAGGAATTTTAGTTGTCCTTACTGGGAAGAATAGGAAAAAATAAGTCTATCCACTTTCCCAGAAGGAGAAATCCTCCTTTAGGTGAACCGTGACTCTAATAGCTATGTAGCAAATAAGAAGCAAGTATAGAATCAAGGAGAGTAAGTAAGAGGCTATTTCTTAAATGAGCATAGTAACTTCGAAGATGATGAAAGGTGGTTAGATTCTAGATATATTGTTAAAATAAAAGAACAAATATTTGCTGAGGATTTAGATATAGAATTAAAGAGAAATAGAATAATGAAGTGTAATTCTAAATATTTTAGTCTAAGCTATGGAGTTACTTTCAGCTGCAGTGAGGAAGACCATGGATGGGCTCAATCTGAAGGGAATAGGAGGTTGTAAGTATGGTTTTCATATGTCACTGAGTGATAATTATTAAACATCTAACCAGAAATATTAAATAGTCACTGGAGATGTGATTCAGAGTTTGTGGAGAGGCCTGAACTGGACATACACATTTGGAAGTAATTATAGTATTTAAAACCATGACAATAAAAAATATCATAAGGAAAGGACATAGCTAGAGATATGGACAAAAGACAGCCCTATGGTTCTTCATATTAAAATGTCTGGGAAAAGAGGAATCTAAAAGAAAATTTAGAAGAACTAGCCAGAAGGACGAAGAAAAATCAGAGTATGGCATCTTGAAACCAAGTGAAGAAAGTGTGCCAGGAAGAAGGGTGAGGTCATCAATATGAAATATTTCTGATAAGTGACATGAGGTCTGAGATTTATGAATGGATTTGTTATATGTAATAAAAGATCTATTGGTTTCTGATGGTTTCTGTCGCAAATTACCAGCAACTAAGTAGCTTAAAAAACAAATTTATTCTCTCACAGTTCTGGAATCCAGAAGTCTGAAATAAAGTAGGGATGCCCTTCCTCTGGAGACTCCGGGAGAGAATCATTCCTTACCTCTTCTAGTGAGGAGCTAGAAGGGATAGATGTTAGCCATCTTTGGCTTGTGTGCTTGTAACTCCAATATTTGCCTCCATTTTAATATGACTTCTCCTAAGTGTGTAATCTCCCTCTTCCTCTCTCTTGCAAAGACACTGTGATGGCATTTAGGTCCCAACTAGAGAATGCAAAATATTTTTCTCATTTCAATATCCTTAAATTAGTCATATCTGTAAAAACATTCAAAAATTGTAAAAATTATAAAAAAACAATTTTACCATGTAAGGTAAAATTGACAGGTTCCATGGTTTAGGACACTGGGTTAATCTAATCCTTGCAAGCTATTATCAGCCTACCACAACAGACAAAACACATAGATGAGATACGTTAAATTGTTATCAATTTATCAAGATGTTAAATGGAATAACTATTTTCTCACAAGACTAAACGGCAGTGCTGAAAACAATGGTGACAAGTACCCAGTGCCAGGCTTGAAACAAGGAAACAAAACCAGCCTTATAATGTCTACAACACATCTCACTGCTGGCCTGCATGAGAGATGCTTAGAGGCACTGTAGAGAACCTTTAGAGATTATTTGGAGGAAAACCTCTTTGAAGTATTTCCATTCTCATGGCCAGATGAAGTTAGTGAAAAGAAAACACTCAAAGAAGTAGAAAGGGTAACCACCAGAAAGGAAAACTCACCTTAGCTGAATGTATGTAGAACTACAAAAGTCAGAAGGCCAGAGCTGCTAAGAGACTACAGCAGAGAGTGGCAAAGAACATGTCCCTTAAGCTTGGATATCCTTTCCTAGAAAAGACTGAAGCCTGTCAATGTGACAAGGTTAAAAAGGAGAAAATAGGCAAAAATGTGCAACATTTCTTGTGGTCATTTGGGAAAGACCAACTATGGCCTGGTATAAACCATCATGAATGAATACTATCTGAGAGCAATGGCTGCCTCTTGGATTGTGTGGATCCTAACAGAATGTGCTTAGAGACACCAAGGCAAGAGAAAGGGGGCAGCTAGAAGAGGCCAGACAGGGAGTTTAACACATACCAGGGAGAGGTGACCAACAGTGAGAATCCAAGAACACAGTAAAGCTGTCTCCTCCTCTGATCCTTATCACCCTGCCCATCTCAGCCTCCTTGGGAAAGGAAAAGCAGCAGAATGAGTTGTGTGAAATGAGGAGGTGGATAAAGAAGAGCAAAGTTACACTCAAGGTGTTTCGGGGCGCCTGGGTGGCTCAGTGTGTTAAAGCCTCTGCCTTCAGCTCAGGTCATGATCTCAGGGTCCTGGGATTGAGCCCCGCATCGGGCTCTCTGCTCAGTGATGAGCCTGTTTCTTCCTCTCTCCCTCTTTGCCTTCTTCTCTGCCTACTTGTGATCTCTGTCTGTCAAATAAATAAATAAAATCTTAAAAAAAAAAAAAAGGTGTGTGTCCCCTGCAACTGAAATGGGAAGGAGTCAGCCTGAGCTATGCCAAATATGATGTAAGATAGAAGTTTTTGTTTAGATGATACCAGAATTTTTCATAAATAAAAATTATATAATACTATTAAAGGCAGTTAATACAATATCTGGAAGCCTGTGAGATCTAATAGATGAGATGAAATTCTAGAGTTGTTTTTTTTTTTCCCTGTGGGAAGATACTGAAAGGAAAAGAACAAAAACAGTGTTTCCTGACTGTACTCTCTCAAGCTCAGATCCCTTTATAAGGAATATATTAGTAACATATGGGTCATATCACACATGAATCAACATACTGTTTCCCCATTAAATCAATCAGTGAATTGATTTAGAGCATCATGCTCTGTACAAACTACCTTAGCAATTTTGGATCACCTCCTGTCATGACCATGTTCTCTTTCCATCCCATCCTGCCTCATGCTGATACTAAAAAAGCAATTGTCTCATCTAACAGAAGAAAGTTCATCAATGGAGGATCTTCCTACATAGCAAAGAAAGCACGCATTTCCCTCCGCCCCAAACTGCTCTGAACTCAAAGTACGCACTTTCAGTTTATGTTGAGATATATGCTAAAACACCAAAACTACTTTAGAGGGAACTATGAAAACAACTAAAAAAGGAAGAAATAAAGGATTTTCTCCTATTCAAAATGTAGCAACAAATATGAGAGTAATTTTTTCCAGGGTTGGGAAAGGCTTGAATCTTTACAGCGGAAATAGAGGACCCGTAGCCCAAACATTTTGCTGGGTGAAGCAGTGCATGGAAAGAATCTACTGCAACATAGAAAAAAACAGATTTTAAAAAGTATCTTGATGTAACAGAAGTTAGCAATCAAAATAAGCTTCACTGGTGATTTGTGTGATTTGTGTGATTTGGGGACTGCAGCTGCCCATCCTGCCAACTAACCCAGGAAAGGTAGCCCAGCTGTTTCCAGTGAAGAACTGCAACAATGGGAATTCTGTTCTCTGGGAGACAGGAGGATTAGCTGCCAATGATCCCAGTTGTGTGTAGGACCACACACAACTCAATTCAAACAAAAACCCAAAGTACAGCATTTGTGTGCCATGATATTTGTAAAATTCTGAGCTAATCCCCTAAAGGAACATACCATTCATAAAATAATTATAAATAGAGCAGTAATACTACATAGTCTTTTTGAAAAAATGACTTAAAAAATGTTCACTGGTCTCTAAGTTGTTTAAATAGCTGCCCATTTTATTATCTAAATTGCTTATAAAATATTTTGCCTTTTTCCCCCCCGACGATATTTTAGAAGTAAAAATTTAGGAACAATGACTGCCAAATTTGATGGCAGCCCATGGGTGTGCCCAACTCATTCTTCATTATAGAGTTAGCCTTCCCTTTGAACATTCATTTTTCCTCCCCCATTACTGCTATTTAGGGAAGTAAAATTTGGCTCTACTTTAATTAATAAAATGCCTTTTTAAAGGATACTTGTCTCTATTTAGAAAGAACTGCATGCCTCAATATAAAAATGGAAAATGAACAATGCCAAAAAGGGAAGGTCTGATCTTCAATTTGTTATAAACTTGCTAAAAGTGCTTCCATGGTTCTCCATGACCCACAGGAGAAAGCACAAACGTTTTCAGGGCCTGAAAGTCCTCATTCCCATATCTCATCCTCAGTCCCATCTCCAGCTGTTCCTTGCTTTTCCCTCTATAATTTTAAAAAGTAACTTTTCAGCTTTCCGTAATTGTCGTTTTTTTAATGCCTCTGTGGTTTGTCAGATGTAATGTTCTCTGCTGGTAATAAATGCCTTTCTGCAAACTGCAATTCACCTAGCAAACGTTTGCTCACTTTTTTTAAAGATCCAACTCAAATTTCACTCTAAGTAGCCTTTCTTGAGCAGTTTCATGCAGAAATCCCGCACCATCCCTTATGCTTTTATGTACTTTTATAATAGACCTATCACACTGTTTACAATGGATTGTTTATGAGAATCTCTCTCTCTAGTGAATTCTGAGTCCTTTGAAGACAAGGGTTTGTGAACTTAAAATCTACTTTCCTAGGAGCTTATGTTAATTGCTTGCTATACACTAGACATTAAGAAAATATTTCCTATGCTTATGAAAAACAATGTGTCAATGACTAAGTTTTTTATGCCTCGGTACCAATGAACCACGGGGTGCTGTCTCTTAGCCTACAGCCTGCCCCAACCTGCGACTGTGATCAGAACTTGAAGCAGAAGGCATGCCTTTCAGTTGACTGGCCCTAACCAAAAGTGGAAAGCTAAGAACTGCTTTAAAGCATCTCCTTGTTCCACTGCCCACATCCCCTTTTTATATTGTCCTAACAACAACAACAACAAACAACCAAGCAAACAAACAAACAAACCAAAAAGGGTAACTATTACTAAAAACCAAAAACCCACAATGAAAGAGAAAAAGAGAGGTGGGTGTTTTGGGTTTTTTTCTTGTTGTTGTTGTTTTGTTTTTTGTAGATACTATTAGGGTGTAGGTAAATAATTCCAGAGTATGTTATTACTGGACCTTTTGTCCAGGGTTTTATTCTTCTTATGAAAATGTTACATTTTTATTAATAGTCAAAATAGTTCAGAGATACGTACAGAAACATGTCATCCATACATATTTTATTCCATCTTCTAAATTAACCAGGATGATCAGTTTGGTATATATCCCCATATATGTGTTTTTCATGTGGATAGAGTGTTTTTGGAATGTACTATTTGTTTGCTTTTTAATGATATTGAGATCCAACATGATTATGCATCCTTCTTTTTTAGATTTCACTTTACTCCTCCTTTTCCAACTTTGACCAAAATCTGAAACATGCCAGGACTAGCATTCCTAGAGGGTAGCTAATGCTTGATGACTTTCTTCCTCCTTCACTAAACACTTAATGTGACATATTTGGCCCCAATTTGCAGCCCTTCAGTCACTAGGAAATCAAATAGGATTATAATTTCTGCACTTCAAAGTATGTCATTTTACACAATAGCAACTTGCAACACCAAAACCAGTCTGATTAGGTTCTCTCTCCCTCTCCCCCCACTTCCCTGTCTCTCTCCTCTGATGTATATGCAAATACATGTGCCTATCTAGAGGCAGAAGCAATGCCTCCACTCCGAAGTTCACTCTTTGTCCATTTTCAAATTTCTTCAAAAGTGGTTCTACTCAAGGAAGATTTTATTTAGTGAAGCAAAGCTTACTAACTCCTTCAGCACAGGGACAATGCTTGCCCATGTCACCCCTAACAAATGACATTTTGTACATTGTAAGCGCCAAATGAATAAATTTGTTGAAATAAATGAATAAATTTCACACTACATCCGTTTTAGCTGTCTTTGTACATTATGAAGTCCATGGTATTCTGCTAGATCTTTATTTTCTTCCTTTGCTGGTGGTCGTTATTTCTAATGAAGCCATGTTAATGTCATTCAAAGCCATATAATTTATAATTGAAATTTTAATTTTACCCTGAAATTTTGTCAGGAAGAACTTTACAAATAGTTATATTTCACACAAAATTTAAAATAACAACTGGGAAGAAGAGCAGCAAGTAGAAATTGCAGATCAATGGTAGTAGTTATGGTAGTAGGACAATAGAAATATTTTTCATTCAAGCAGAAGTATACAGGCTTGAAGGATATTTATTTTCAGTTGTGTTCAGTCTTCTCATTTTTCCTTATGATTATACTTTCATATTTAGATTTCCTTTCTTCAAATCTATTTTATCTTTTATTACTATCTATATTCTAAAATGCTCTATTCTGCTTTCAACTTTTTTTATTCCTTCCTAAATATGTACAAGATTTAAAAAAATAGCAATACTTATCAAAAATAAACAATTACCTAATACCCACATTTCATAACATAATAGAAATGTCTATTATTTTCTTTCTTTTTATGTATATTTTTGTCTTTATAACCCAACTAAAGGTGGCAATAGAGAACATAAAGAGATTTACTCATTTTTCTAAAGTTTCATTTTATAGCTGAGGAAACTGAGACCCCAAAATGCCAAATATCTTATTGACAGTTATATAGCTGGTTTGAGCAGATCCTGACCTACAGATACGTCTACTGACATTCAGTCTGTGTTCTTTCCACTGCACTTCATTATCTTTCAAATAAATCCAGTATTTTTCAACAATCACTTAATTTGATGCCATCATTTAAGTTGGTATTAAGTTAATATTAAATGTTTATTATAAAAGAAAATAAATTAATACCATTTTATTATAAATAGAATGCAAAGGTGATAATTCAGCTGTGTTTCTAATAAGAAAAAACATAATATGTGATAATTATAGCTTTATATTTTGTAAAATAATAACCTGATATTTAATAACTTCAATTAATACTTTTCGACTGCCAGACTAATACTAACTAGTTTGTCATAGAGTTTCTAAATTGTGCTCACAAAGTAATAATAGTTCTTGTTAAACATGAAGGACAGTAATAAGATACTTTAAACATGTCCTCATAATCTCCAATGGAAAGAACCACACACATACACAAACAGTTTTAAATTAATGCTCAGAGGTGCACTAAAAGTATTTTTATTATATAAAGCTCCAAACACTGGCTCAAAAGAGAAGTCAACTATAAAAATAGATGATGTTTGTTATAGTTACCATTGGCATTTTTGAAATTATCTAAATATTCTAAATAATCTAAAAGAAGTGATTTACTTTATCATTTACTATACTGACGAGTATACCAAAGATGTTATTCTAAATATTTTTTTCTGATAGTATGATCTAATCACCTCCTCTGTAAACACACTTACTTGCTCCCATGACCTCTACTGCTAAATTATCTAAGTTTATTAGAATATTTAGCAGGGTTGTTAGCTTCTTGGGAAAGAAGGGAATGTTATAGGAGAGAAGTGTTTAGAACTATAAAAATTAATAAAAAATTAATTGTAAAATTCCAATAATAACTTGATTCTAATATTAAAATCTTAGAAAGGGTTGCTTCTCCTTCCAAGATGTTAAAATAGGAACCAAGTTCTTAATGAAATTTCATATATACACATACATATACATACACACATGTGAATTTATGTGTATATGCACATGTGTATATGTGTGTGTATATATATTAGTAGTAGCAGACCTGGACAGCAGGTCTGCTGTATAATTCCACATCTATTTCACTCAGCAACTTAGCAAAACCTTCATTTCTTTCTGCTGTGCTCTGCCATGTCCTTTCTGGAACATCTTCAATGCTTTATACATTCTCAGCAACTCTTGCCCTTTACCTTTTAAATCATAGCATGATTTAGTAAGGACCACTAAAAACCAGAATTTGTCTTTTTATGCTTTAAAAAATTAAATGACTTAAATTACACATGAGCAAAGTACAGGTTTAGTGTATGGATATTTGATACTGATTTCACAGAAAACTGTGCCAAGAAATATTTGCCAGAAAAAGGAAATATGGAAGGGGATAAATTAAATATATATTGTAATGTCATGCAGACACTGAGGTGTCTTTTTCTGAGTTAATAGTAATAAAATCTATGCCACTAGTCCAAAAAATATTTTGATAGAGATTTATTGCAATTCATAAAATTATGTGGTTTTGTAAATAGATTCAAGAAAGTTTCTTTGCTGTATACATTTATTTGAGCATTTTACAATGAGGACTACAAAATAGTTATTATAGTATATATATATATAGTATATATATATATATACTCAACTCCTTTGACTTTAATAAAAATAACATAATAGTTTAATTCAGTACAGTGTAGGAATAATTCTACATGTAAAAACCAAATGTTTCTGAAAATATTTTTTTGTAAGAGGAAAGTGATAATTCTAAGTAATTAAGTTTCTTCATTTGATTATTCAGCAAAGGTATCTCAACAATTAGACTGGAAGAATTAAAGTTCAATGCTCTTCAAATTGATGTTTACATCCTTTGAGAATGGAACAGGGTACTTGCTTGCCTGAAACGTTAAATTTGGATTTGGGGTGAAAGTAGAAGAGATGTTCACTTATTTGAGTGTATTCTGTGAAAACTGACCACATATGTCACATACCATCTCAGTTCACAATACTACTGGCGGTAGTGACTACTTATTGTTTTTTTTTTCTATCTGTGGATCACCATGTCAGTTTCTCATCTAGGATTATCTCATTTAGTGTGTACAATTCCTAGTAAGGATACTTTACATAAGAAAACTATTTCATATATGAGAAAACTGAGACAAGATCATGTTGAGTGACAACAAAGGAATGTGATTATCGATCTCATAAGCCCCCAAAAGTAGTGTTTAATAAGAGTAAAATATAGGTAGAAGCATTAAAGCCACTAAAATATACACTGAACTGAAAAAATAAGGCTAAAATTTGTGATTATTTTAGAACATGTGAAGAATAAAATTAATTCAATTACTTCAATTAATTATTTCCAATATTAATGAGGGATGATTCCATTAGAAGAGGGATGGTAACCCTTTCAAGTTTCAAAATGGTAACACCTTTCAAGTGTCCTATCTAGCTGTCTGTTCAATTCTGCTCTGATGACTTTGATTCCTCATTGTGAGAACAATCTCATCATAATGCAGTTTCCACTTATGTGGATTTGTATTAATTATAATATTAATTAATATTATTAATTAATTAATTAATTAATATAATATTAATTAAATGACTAAAATTTTTAGAGGATAAATCTTTGTGATATAGGGACATAAAATATTCAATGTACATGGGAATTTTTTGATTTCACAGTAATAAAAGCTATTATATTATCTTTAATGCATAGAAAAGTAAAAGAATTTTTAGGCTTATCAAATGCAGAATCATAATTACTAAAATCATAACTTTTTGAAGTCCAAAGGTATGACAGTCATCCTTCGTTAAACAAAATTATGCAGCTCTTAAGACACAAACATGCCCTTCATACACCACTGTGTGAGATACAGATTTCTACATTACTCTCAATGATTCTATATGCGCTTTAGAAAATCCAGGTTAAGTACCTGAAAAATGTTCATCCTTTTATTTCTTTGTTTTATTCTCTTTCCCATAGAAAAACCAATATAAATTCTTATGCCTGTGGTCTTGTGAGGAGCCAGTTGCTCTGTAGAGAAGGTAGCTTTACCAACAGAGTGGCTTGCTTTCTCACCAATTCTAGATGACAGTAATCATTAAACCGTTATGCAAAAGCTATTAGAAATGCTACGCAAAGGTAAGTACACATATATTCTTAAATATACTTACCTATAACCAATTCACATTACTCTATTATGGATTACTTTCTAAAATTCTCAGCCCACGAAAATAATTCCACATCTATTTCACTCAGCAATGATTTTCCAACAATGACTAGCTGGTATGTGCTGTGCTTGGTTAAGCATTCCCTTCTGTTTCTAGTCTTCTTATTTTGGCAACTAAGCTTTACAAGTTGACATATGGAATTTACAATCAAAACTACCTCAAACGAGCTCTTTCAGTAAACCTTAATGAAGAATGATGCAATCCAAGAAGAACAAAAACATCTTGGACTCATTTTTTTTTCTTTTTTAGAAAACTATCAAAATACCAGCATTTAATATGATTATAATTCTCCTACTGCCATAATTGAAATTAATTAACAGACAATAACAATTTCCAGACAGAAACATCAGGGCTTAAAGACATTCTAACATTGATACACAAGCGTTTCCATACTGGGTAGGAAGACAACTAAAAATCACTGGTACCATGTTAGTGCTTACATTCCAATTTGATGCAGTGGAGGATATGTTATTACTCACTTTGGACTTTAATGGTGATACCGTATGTTTGTTTTTCTTGAATATCCACAATAGAAAGACCAATGAATTGGTTGATTTTTCTCACAGCAACTGAATTCATTCACACTACAGGTAAAACACACAACTACACACCAACATTAACTTACACATATGATTGAAAACTTGAGTTGAAAGAGGAAGAGAGAAAGAGAAAAAGAGAGTGCAAGCCATGAGTATAAGGGTTTATACTTGGACACACTATACATTAGAATAGAATAAGACCTCAGTTCCATGCATTTCAAGCACATTACCTCATATGATTAGAAATATTTGATCATTAACAGAAAAATTAATTTCTTCAAATATGAAATCAACACAGAGACAAGCCACATATTGTGAAAAAATTTTTAGAAAACATTTCTGATAAAGGACTTGGATCCAAAGTATGCAAAGAACTCTTAAAATTCAATAATAAGAGAACAACCAATTAAAATATTTTCAAGATATCTGAGTACCAACAAAGAAACACAGATGACAAATAAGTACATGAAAAGATGATCAATATGATTTGTCATAGGGAACTGCAAATTTTTAAAAAATGGCTTAAATCTAGACACTGGTGATTTCAAATGCTGGCAAGGACATAAATGAACAAGAACTCTTATTCAGTGCTACTGAGATTGAAAAATGGCGCTCTGCAAAATAGTTTGGCAGTTTCCTACAAAGCTAAACATGGTCTTAACTTAATATTCAATAATTGTGCTCCTGGGTATTTAATTAAATGGCATAACCTGCTCATGAATGTTTGTAACAGCTTATTTTCAATTTCCCAAAACTGAAAGCATCAAGATGCCCTTCAACAGATGAATGGGTAAACAAACTGTGCTACATCTTTAGAGAGGAATATTATTTAGCAATAAAAATAATTATCAAGTAATTAACATACATAGATGAACCTTAAATGCCTACTGCTAATTGAAAGAAGTCAAACTCAAAAAATTGAATGTCCTATGGGTCCAACTGTATAAATTTCTGAGCAGGACAAATTATAGAGGCATTAAAAATGTCAGAATATTTCAGAGGTTCTGGAAATGAGGTAGTACTGACAAGGTGAAACACAACGGATTTTTTTTAGGATGGTGAAAGTATTCTCTATAATACTGTAATCATGGATATATGACATTACGCATTTGCCAACCTCAATTGAACTTTACAGCACAAAGAGTGAACCTTACTGTATACAAGTAAAAATAATTAGGAGGCTGGGTATATCTTTAGTATGGGACGCAAAGTATGACAAAACCATCTGTCTTATGCAAAACCTCACTGGAGAAACTTGGGAGAGAGGTCCTAGCCTAAGTAACTCTGGAAATGAGAGGAGTCTTTAAGACTAAAAGAAAAAAAAAAGGTACTGCATTCTATCTGAAAAGAATATCTCCCTCAGCATTACGGGTTAGAAATTTCTTTACTGTTGTACACACACACACACACACACACACACACACACACGGCAATGGAACAATTAGGTAAAGCTGGGAAAATGGTATTAGCTAATCATGGATAGAAAAAGGGAGACTGAAAAGTCTATTCATAAAAGAAAGTCCTCTGTCTCCTGAAGGAGAGGAAGAAAACAGCAGAAGAAGGAGAGCAAGGATGCCACATTCTTTCTACTTTGAATGAGATGAGACTTCAAAGCAGGTGACTAACCACATATCCCAAGTCATGTGTCTGGGGAAATGGACTGGTGAAAGATTAAAGTGCACATGTGACAGAAGGAACCAGAAACTCAAATCATGAGCATTGCTGAAGTGACTATGCTATGCCAATTTCCTCTAGAACAAGCCACTGTCTGGCCCAAGAAGGCAGAACCATAAGCTAAGAAGTTAGGCATAACATCTGTTACAGTAAAGCAAGATGCTGAGGATCCAGGCAGTGAAGGAGGAAGAGGAAACATGCAAACTATAGGCCTTCTACTACATGTTTCTATTAAAAAGCATAGCGGTGATGACAGTTTAACAAAATAGAGTAAGAATAACTTCCACCTTAATTTGTTTTGACCTAAAGTTATGGTATCCTTCTGGGTTCCTCAGGTTCTGAGTGACATAATAGGTTGGTCATTTCTGGACTTTGTATCAAAACAACTGGGCTCAAAAACTTGATCCATTCTAAGTCTCATCATCTGTAAATTGAAATAATGAGGAAAATATTGAGAAATCTATCATAGGTTTCTTTTTTAAAAAAGATTTTATTTATTTATTTGACAGAGAGAGAGAGATCACAAGTAGGCAGAGAGGCAGGCAGAGAGAGAGGGGGAAGCAGGCTCCCCGATGAGCAGGGAGCCCGACTCGGAACTGATCCCAGAACCCTGGGATCATGACCTGAGTGGATCATGACTGTGACCCAGGTGCCCCTAGTATATGCATTTTTAATTCTCATAAGAAATCCTTGATAGATTTCTTGGGGTGCCTAGGTGGCTCAGTGGGTTAGAGCCTCTGTCTTGGGCTCAGGTCATGATCCCAGGGTCCTGGGATCGAGCCCTGTGTTGGGCTCCCTGCTCAGAGGGGAGCCTGCTTCCCCCTCCCTCTCTGCCTACTTCTGATCTCTCTGAGTCAAATAAATAAGTAAAATCTTTTTTTAAAAATGCATATACTAATAACTAATAACATAATAACTAATAACAGCCTTGCTAGGATTATTATAAAATTGCATGTATGGATATATATAAAATACCTAGAACCTGGCCTGGCACATTTAAGGATGACATACTACTTAATATTATTTTTATTCTTATCATCATCATCTTAATCATCTCGAAATATCCCTTTACTACCTGCAGTCCTGGTTTTATGCTGCCATGCCAGGCTTTCCTTCATACTAACAGCAAAGTAATCATTTAGAAAGGCAATATAGGTCACACTACATGCCAGTTTAAATTATCCAGGAAATACTAATTTACTTCAGTAAAATAAAAATGTGTTTTGCGGTTTATTAAGCCATTCATGATTTATCTTCCAAGCATCTCTTAAGATTCACGTTCTACCTCTTGCAACCTGCATCTTCAAAGCCATAGCAAGCTTGTTGCTACCTCCTAAACTGGCTATATTTCACCTTCCCTTTGAGTCCAGGACAATGCTGCATTCTGTCTAGAAAAATCCTTCAGCTGGACCCTCATTCTCATCCAAGACTCTCCTGGAATATCACTTCTCAGGAAGCTTTCTTACTCCTTTTCTATTTTGGCATAAATTTGGATACCCTAGACTTACATAATACTTACATAATATCATCTGCACATGCTTCTGGTACAGTTCTTTTTTTTTTTTTTAAGGCATAGGCAAGGCTTTATTGGGGGTAATAACAGCTATAGCTGAATAGTGACACAGTCACAACAAAGGTAGCAGACTGGATCCTGGGACACTAACCAAGGAATTGTAAAGGTTTTTTTTTTTTTTTAATTTCTTTTCAGCGTAACAGAATTCATAGTTTTACACCACACCCAGTGCTCCATGCAATGCGTGCCCTCCACAATACCCACAACCAGGCTCCCCTAACCTCCAACCCCCCGCCCCTTCAAAACCCTCAGGTTATTTTTCAGAGTCCATGGTCTCTCATGGTTCATCTCCCCCCCAATTTCCCTCAATTCCCTTCTCCTCTCCATCTCCCCATATCCTCCGTGTTATTTGTTATGCTCCGCAAATAAGTGAAACCATATGATAGTTGACTCTCTCTGCTTGACTTATTTCACTCAGCATAATCTCTTCCAGTCCCGTCCATGTTGCTACAAAAGTCGGGTATTCATCCTTTCTGATGGAGGCATAACTCCATAGTGTATATGGACCACATCTTCTTTATCCATTCGTCTGTTGAAGGGCATCTTGGTTCTTTCCACAGTTTGGCGACCGTGGCCATTGCTGCTATAAACATTGGGGTACAGATGGCCCTTCTTTTCAGCACATCGGTATCTTTGGGGTAAATACCCAGTAGCGCAATTGCAGGGTCATAGGGAAGCTCTATTTTTAACTTCTTGAGGAACCTCCACACTGTTCTCCAGAGTGGCTGCACCAACTTGCATTCCCACCAACAGTGTAAGAGGGTTCCCC
>PISX010022957.1:0-30643 GCA_004024625.1 Mellivora capensis
CCTTTCTTTATGGATCTAGAAAAAAAGAGACTAGATCTCCTGGACTGGTCCTCTAATTTTGAAAAATCTTTTTCTCTCCTAGTTTCTGTTTTTCTTTTTGCTCTACCTTCTATGCGACTCCATGACCGTTATTTCCTAACCCTTCTACAGTTTTCCATTTCTATCATATTTTTTAATCTCCAAGAGCTCTATTTTGTTCTCTCACCACCCCTTTAGCAGCATCTTATTCTTTTTCTGTGGTTGCAATATCATTTCTTTTTTTCTCCGAGGATCGTCTGAATGATAGCCATTTTGTTGTATTACTGTTGTCTTTTTTCCCTACCTAGTCTCAAGTTCCTCTAAGTTACTTTTTGCTACATGTTCATTTTGGTGTCTACCTTTCATTGTAAAGACTTTCCTCAGACGTCTAGAAATCCTTGGCTACCTTGTCACCATTAAGACTGAAGAGCTGGGGGCGCCTGGGTGGCTCAGTGGGTTAAGCCTCTGCCTTTGGCTCAGGTCCTGATCCCAGGGTCCTGGGATTGAGCCCGGCATCAGGTTCTCTGCTTAGCACGGAGCCTGCTTCCCCTTCTCTCTGCCTGCCTGTCTGTCTACTTGGAATCTCAATCTGTAAAAAAAAAAAAAAAAAGACTGGAGAGCTGAAGGAAGTTCTGAATGCAAGGGTGCAGCTTGACAACAATGAACTTCAGCACAGGACCATCTACTTGGATTGCCTGGTGGGCAACTCTGAACGTCGGTGTCTTTAAATCCTTCCTTGGCAGCTGGTCAAATTTTCCAAGGAGACTTCAGTCTCCTGCCTGTGTGTGAAGCTCCAACTTGCCCATATTCCCCGAACAGGCAGAAGGACTGCAAGGTCTCAGCGGCAGTGTGCCTGTGGCCACTGTGTTTAGTACAGTGTTTCTGCCTCATCTCTGCCCAGCACTCCTCAAACTGTGGATCCTCCAATTTACTTCCTCCAAACCTCCCATCTTTTGTGCAAGGTGGGGAAGAGGTTCCTGGCATCCAACTATTTTCCTGACTTTAGTCCCCTTCTTCATCTCTGCTTCCACTTGAACCTGATGCTTCCGATTTCCTGGTGTTTTGTAGATTTACTGCAGAGTAAATCGGGGAGGGGGGGTTGTTTCTCGGCTTTCCTCAGTGCTAGTTTATAGTTCCATTTCCATAGTCTTGAATCTGCGAGACCATTTACCATCTGTCCTTATGCTTCCCAGCTTCCAAATATTGTTGCTGTTGAGTCCCTTCTGATTTGCTTGACTTTTGGGGTTTATGTCTCTTTTATTTAATCCCTTTAAATGTCACACTAATGGAGTTTTGATAGAGATCCAAGATAAATGTATGTGTTCCATCTGCCATCCTTACACTGGAGTCACATCTCTAGGAATTTCAAACTTCAACTGAGACAGTAGAGACTGGGATTTTCAGGAGCTTTAGCTTATTAAACCTGTTCTTTATTTTTGTTTGACATTTGATCTATTAACAGCTTCTTCCCTAAAACTACACCTCAATGGCATACTGAGGCCCCAGCACTTAGGGTGGTGGGCACCAGAGGCAATCAAGGGGGCTACAGATCATTTAAAAATGATACAGTGACTAAAAGTCTATCTGTGTATTATTATTAACCTGTGCCAACAACAAAACAAGGTCAGTGACAAAACATCCTTTCTGAAAAATCTTCTGTTAATCTAAGTTCTAAACAATTTCTGCACCTACTGTTAATTTTTAATAATATGTATGGGGGCACCTGGCAGGCTCAGTTGGAAGAACACGAGACTCTTGATCTCAGGGTTGTGAGTTCGAGCCCCAAGTAGAGTGTAGAGATTACTTTGAAAAAAATCTTAAGAAAAAAATATGTATGTAGGCTTCGATATAGCAACTTTCTATGTCTTATCCTTTAACAAGGAATTTAATTCAGAGAACACAAAGAATACAGTTGGCCTGTGACACACACAGACTAAGCTGCACACATGTGTTCTGAGGGCATGTTTAAAATGGCTCTGTCATCCCAGCTCAGTTAGGCACAGGGCAAATCCCCAACCCCCAAGGTACTACATCTCCCAGCACAAGAGGGATTTGATATATGAGGCTCCTGGGTAGCTCAGTCAGTTGGGCGTCTGCCTTCAGCTCAGGTCGTGATCTCAGGGTCCTGGGATGGAGCCCTGTGTCAGGCTCTCGGCTTGGTGAGTCTGCTTCTCTCCCTCTCGCTCTCCTTTTGTGCTCTTTCTCTCTCAAATAAATACGTAAAATCTTAAAAAAAAAAAAAAAAAAAGAGGGATTTGACAGAACAACAGCCCAGCTATTGAAAACATGAAGAAGCTGAACTCTGGTTAGTTCAGTTCTGTCGTTCTACATGTAATCATTCTCTAAACCTCACAGAATTCATTTGGAAACACTTCTTCATGTTTTTCCTTCCTTTCCCACCCAAAAATACACTAATGTAATTAAAACGTATCGATCTGTCCCTGTTTTCTTATTTCATATTGTAAATTTTATTTAAAAAAAATTTTTCATTGGCCTGGTTACATAAACAAAGTTCAATAGAAGAAAACGTTGACCACCTGCTCTCCTTTTTAAGGCTATTATTATTTTAAAAACTCCCCAGCTCAGGGTGTTAAATTCATCAGGTCCAACTCTGTACCTTGCATATTCATTTTCCCAGCAGCACCACTGGCCACTCGATGGCATCTTTAGATCATGGAGATAATCCTCTGTCAGTGTTCCCTTTTCTATCTGTTTCTAAATGCACAGCTTTCCTAGGGCTTGGCATGAGCTGTCCTCACATCTTTTTATCCTCTTTTCCAGTGTAAGTCAATCCATTCCTATGGTTTTCAATACAATCATAATGCTGTTGACCCTCTGCACTGACCTCTCTAATCCAGAATTCTCTTCTGAGTTTCAGACCCATGTCCAACTGCCTAATAGACATATCAGTTTTAATGTCTTCCAAAATCCAATTTCATTTAATATGTCCAAAGCCAAACTCTCTGATTTACAAATCCTGCTGCCTCACTCCCCCCCACCCCTGTAGTTTTATCATTTCAATACAAGGCACTACCACCTACCCAGCTGTTCTAGCCATTGTTGCCTTTTCCCTGACTTCGACCAGCATATCCCCAATCAGGAAATCCAGGCAGTTTAAGCTCTAACACATGTCTTGAGAACATCTGCTTTCTCTCCAATCCTACCAGATTGGACTTCATCCCTCACCCAGACCAATGCAACGGCTTCCTAACTGCTCTCCTTAATTATACTTCTGGCTTCTCCAAGCTATTCCCTCAAAGAGCAATCAGAGTGATCTCAACATATTTAGGAATTTGAAAAACTCCCACATTAAGTCCTTGGCCTGTGGGTAAGGGCTATCATGACAGGGAAGGCCGAATGGATGTCACCCTTAAGGGGAGGATTAGTGTCACCCTTAAGGATGTCAAGGATACAGGAGGGGTGGTCCTGATCAAGTCTCCTTTTAAATCACTGCTCTGGCCCCCGCAAAAACTGGATGGATCTGAGAAAATGATTATCAATACTGCAAGCTCAGCCAAGGACTTGTCCTGATCGCAACTGCCATGCAGGTGTAGTATCTTTGCTAGAGCAGATCGGGGTGGCCTAAGTACACACAAAGTGGCTGTGATTGGGCCAAATGTGTCATTTTCTACTTCAATCAAGAAAAAGGATCAGAAAGCTCACATTTACATCCGACAGATGATAATGTTTATTCGTACAACCCACACACTTACAGGGTCACGTTAATTCTCCTGATCTCAGTTAAAATATAGTCTGAAGAGAAGGACCATCTAGATATCCTGCAGAACAACATCACATTGATTCATTACATCAGATTGGCCTGTGAGCCAAATATGACCCACTGATTTTTGTAGGGCTCACAAGCAAAGAATGATTTTTACACTTTTCAAATGGTTTTTAAAAAAAAGATCAGATGACTAAGCAGAGCACAGAGGATTTTTAGGACAATGAAACTATTCTGTATGATACCATAATAGTGGACACGTGTCATTACATTTGTCAAAATCCATAGAACACCAAGAGTGAATCATGATGTAAACTATGAACTTAGGGTGATGATGTGTCAACTCAATTTCATCATTTGTTACAAATGTGCCACTCTGGAGGATGTAGATAGTGGGACAGGCTGCACATGCGTGGGGGCAGGTAGTGGACTGGGAAATCTCTGTACTTTCCACTCAATTTTGCTGCAAACCTAAAATTTCTCTTAAAAAATGATCTCAGGGGGCGCCCGGGTGGCTCATTGGGTTAAAGCCTCTGCCTTCAGCTCAGGTCATGATCCCAGGGTCCTGGGATCGAGCCCCACATCGGGCTCTCTGCTCAGCAGGGAGCCTGCTTCCCTTCCTCTCTCTCTGCCTGCCTCTCTGCCTGCATGTGATTTGTCTGTCAAATAAATAAATAAAATATTTTAAAAATGATCTCAGAAAATAAGATCAATATCTGAAGAATATTTTGTGAAACGTGAACTGACACGTGAACAGACTGCAGTGTCCATAAGTAAAATTTTGTTGGAACACTGTCACACCACGCTGGGCCCCTTGCGTCCGAATGGCCAGCAGACAAGAAGTCACCATCTTGGTAGGGTAGCAGACCCTGGGCACCAGGGCAAGGTACAAGTGCTGTCACAAAGAGAGGTGTTCAGGAATTCAGAAGATCATGCAGGTGCCTCTTGGTACATGACAGCCCACTGTGTCCGTGAATGGACAGGTGCAACAAGCCTGGCCTGAGGAGGGTATGATTATCAGTCTCGGACCCTTCAGGGATGAGGATCTGTGTCATACAACCAGATAAGCCACTGAGACCTGCAGAAGTGACAGCCGAGGTCCACTGCAGAAATGCCTGTGGAAGGCAGGCTGGGAAGGAAGAAGGAAAGAAAGACCTCCCAGGGGATGTCACGGATGGCCTGTGCACGGCACAGCAGGCTCTCAGTAAAAGTGCTGGGGGGACTATTCTTTCCGTCTCTGACTTTACAAGTGTGTTGAACGTCTTCATATCCCATACTTTGCTTGATGGAACCTTGTGGAAGAAATTCTTCCTATCTCACGGCCTACCTTTCCGCTCACACACGGGGCCCGCCCGCCGCTCCCCTCAGAGCCTCCCGCCGGGGGTTAGGCGCCCGTGTCGTCCCCGCCCCGCGTCGCCGGCACCCGGGGCCCTCCGCTGAGGACCCGCCCAGACCGCCCCGCTCACCGCCTCCGGGCTTCTAGGCGCGCGGCGATGCGGAGGCGCCTCGCCTGGATCCGCTCCTGAGGGTTGTCAGAATGTATGGACGGCCCAAGAATCGGGGTGGACAAGTGTTCCTCCTCCTTCTCCTCCAGGACCCCCAGGGGTCCCGGCGGATTCATGACAGGTGCCTCCCGCCCTAGGCAGCTCCAGCTGGACCACCGCCAGACCGCCGCCGGTTGCTAAAAACAAGCCGTTGCCAGGGAGAGGCAGTCACATGACTGGCAGCTGGAGTGCGCGCGCGCGCGCGGCACCTCAGGCCCCGCCCCCCGCTCCACCGCATTTGCGTGCCAGTTTGTGGTTTCTTTCCTGGGGAGTAACGGGGCTTGGGCTCTACCTTCGCGGGGTGAAAATGACTTCAGTTTCATTCAGTACTGTACAAATAGCGCCTAGCATAATACCTAATATGTAGTAAGTGCACAAGCAGTGTTTGCTGAGTGAAAGAAATGTACACAGGTGTATGCTCACTGCAGATATTTGTAATATTAAAAAACTGGTATGACCCCAAAATCCATCAATAGGGGAACTGGTAAAGCTTTAATGGGATGGAAAACAATGCAGCCGCTAAGAATGGATCTGACCTAGAAAGAGAAAAGATCTATTAAATGAGGAAGAGAAGATGTAACACAATGTGTAGAATGTAATCCAAATTCTATTTGAAATAAATCTAGTATATAGGGAAGAAAAATGAACAGAAAATAAGGCTGACATCAAGAAAGTTACAGCCTGTGTTCTCTTCTGGGATCTTTATGGTTTCAAATCTCACATGTAGGTCTTTAATCCATTTCTAATTTATTTTTGTGTATGTATAAGAAAGTGGGCCAGTTTTCCCCACATCATTTGTTGAAGAGACTTCTTTTTCCCACTGGATATTCTCTTCTGCTTTATTGATGATTAATTGCATATAGTTGTGAGTTCATTTCTGCGTTTTCTATTCTGTTCCACTGATCTATGCGTCTCTTTTTCTGCCACTATCATACTGTTTTGATCACTACAGCTTTGTACTATAACTTGAAGTCTGGAATTGCGATGCCTCCAGCTTTGCTTTGCTTTTTCAAGGTTGTTTTGGCTATTCAGAGTCTTTTTTGTTCCATACAAATTTGGGGATTGTTCTAGTTGTGTGAAAAATGCTGTTGGTATATTGATGGAGATTGCATTAAATGTGTAGATTGTTATAGGTAGTACAGACAGTTAAACAATATTTGTCCTTTCAACCCATGAGCATATAATGTTTCCATTTCTTTGTGGTGTTTTCTATTTCTTTCATCAGTGTTTTATAGTTTTCAGAGTACAGATCTTTTACATCTTTGGTTTATTCTTAGGCATCTTAGTGTGTTTGATACAATTATAAATGGGATTGATTCCTTTTTGCTGCTTCATTATTGGTGTATAGAAATGCAACAGATTTCTGGGGCGCCTGGGTAGTTCAGTAAACATCTGACTCTTGATGTTGGCTCATGTCGTGATATCAGGGTTGTGAGATCAAGCCCCATGTCGTGTTCTGTGCTGGCATGGAGCCAGCTTAAGAGTCTCTCTCCCTCTGCCTTTACCCCCACTCCCTCTCTGAAGGAAGGAAGGAAGGAAGGAAGGAAGGAAAGAAAGAAAGAAAGAAAGAAAGAAAGAAAGAAAGAAAGAAAGAAAGAAAGAAAGACAGGCAACAAATTTCTATACATTGATTTTGTATCCTGTGTGTTGTATGCAAGTACACTATATTATACACTTGAAACAAATAGTACACTGTATGTTAACTGACTAAAATTTAAATAAAAAAATAAAAAACAAAGGGATACATACACCCCGATGTTTATAGAATTATCTACAATAACCAGATTATGGAAAGAGCCCACATGTCTGTCCCATTTACTGATGAATAGATAAAGAAGATGTGGGAGATATATACAGTGGAATATCACACAGCCATAAAAAAGAATAAAATCTTGGGGCGCCTGGGTGGCTCGGTGGGTTAAAGCCTCTGCTTTCAGCTCAGGTCATGATCCCAGGGTCCTGGGATCGAGCCCCCACATCGGGCTCTCTGCTCCGTGGAGAGCCTGCCTCTCTTGCCTACTTGTAATCTCTGTCAAATAAATAAAATCCTTAAAAAAAAAAGGAATAAAATCTTGCCATTTGCGGTGACGTGGATGGAGCTCAAGAGTATTATGTCAGGAAGACAAGTACCATATAAGTTCATTCATGTGTGGAATTTAATAAACAAAACAAGCCAAGGAAGGGAAAGAGAGAGAGGCAAACCAAGAAACAGACTCTTAACTATAAAGAACAAACTGATGGTCATCAGAGGGGAGGTCAGTGGAGTGATGGAAGAAATAGGTGATGCGGATTAAGGAGGGCACTTGTGATGAGCATGGGGTGCTGTATGCAATCATTGAATCACTATACTGTATGCTGCATGTCAGCTAACTAGAATTCAAATAAAAACTTGGGGGGAATAATTAAAATGCATTAATTGATTAATATCCATTATTTCCCAAATTTACACTGCTTTAATAAAGCTTTTGATTTGGAAAAAAAACACACAAAGTAGGTATGGCTGTGGGTCTATGGGTGGTTTTTATTTTCTATTCTAAAAAAACTTTACAAATAACACAAATCACTTTTGATGTAATAAAAAAAATAAAGTTTTGTTTTGTTTTTTTTTTTTTTTTTTTAAGAGTGGTGACAGAGGTTCCTGAAGAGACTGCAGCAGGCAAATGTCACAGGTAAGAGGGTTTAGGGGGTGGGTTGTAGGTGTAGGTCCACCTTGATGATTCACAAATATTGAGAGGCTGGTCCTCACTGGTAGGCAATGCCTCAAAACAAAAAGCAGAGATGTGGGGTGCCTGGATGGCTCAGTGGTTAAGCCTCTGCCTTCAGCTCAGGTCATGATCCCAGGGTCCTGGGATTGAGCCCCACATCAGCCTCTCTGCTCAGTGGGGAGACTGCTTCTCCCTCTCCCACTCCCCCTCCTTGTGTTCCCTCTCTCACTGTGTCTCTGTCAAACAAATATCTTTTTTTTTAAAAAAAGCAGAATGCTTTGCAGAACTTACACTAATAAGCTCACCAAAGAAAAAGAGGATACCCTAATTTGAGCAGGAAACTACAACTGATATAAGCATGTGTATTTATGACCTGTGACCAGCACATATCTCTGGCTGCTCTCCAAAGGAAATCAAACTATAACTCTCAAGTTTCTTGATGTTGTACGAATGACTGCAATGAACTCAGGGGCCCACAATGAGTATAACTTGCCACAAAGACCCAATAGTCCTTTCATTCCATCCCTGGGTAAGTATGGGATGATAAACACAAACCCTTCTGGATATATGGGCTTCTTTTGCCATGCAACAGACTTGCCATCTACCTTCAGTATATAGTCTTTTTCCAGGGAAATGATACACTGACTAGACTTTAGTCTATGGAGTCAAGTCACATACTTAATTCCACATCCCTAAGATTACAGCAAATCATCCCATCAAACATTTACATAATTTCTTGGCTTATTCATGTCTCCCAATTTGTGTGAATTTTACTAATAGATTCTCGGAAGGCAGTCTTCTTTTATTCATTTCCAAGTTATTTTTAGAACTGCCTCACCCATCGTCTTCATGTATTGACTACTAAAGGTACGAAGGATGGAACAGGGAAGGAAGAAGGGGAGTCAGGAGTAGGTCATAAGGCTTAGGGAAGAGTTCAAAGTTATTAGTAGAAACCAAGCACCTACCTTAGACCACACACTGTGCTAAAATACCTCCTTGCATCATTCATAGCACATATGCATGACTGCAGCAATATTACTAATCCCATTTTACAGGTGAAGAAACTGAGTCTCTGAAAAAAAAATAAGTAACTTGCCCCAGGTCAAAGCTTGCCAGGCCAAACATGACTAAGAAACAGTCATGGCATTAAAAGCTTGGGAGGACTTGAGAAATTTTCAGAATGAAAGCAAAAAGAAAAATGGAAGGAGCAGATATCAAGTTTGCTTTAGGGGAACTTGCAAGCAAGGAGAAAAGGTGAGAGCAGGAGAATAGCAGGACATTTGGAAGCACGGCGTCTAGGCTGGGACGGACCCGCGCTGCTTACCTAAGACGTGCCTGCGATGCCGTCAGGCACGGACTGGGTGCTGGAGGTCTGCAGACAGAAGGGCAGGGGTAACTGCTAGTGCAACCAAGAGGCTGGGAGGGCCAGGGGACTATGAGCACACTGCTGGACAACTAGCCTGGGCTGCAACAGGGGACTTTCCCCTCACCTTCTTTAAACCTCTTTAAACCTTCTACTTTCCCCTCACCTTCTTTAAGCCTTCTTTAAACCTCTTACAGGGGGGAAAAAAATGAATGCCTGCTGCTAGAAGCGGGGAGATAAATTCTGATGTAAAAGACAGGAAACAGGGGCGCCTGGGTGGCTCAGTGGGTTAAAGCCTCTGCCTTCAGTTCGGGTCATGATCCCAGGATCGGGCTCTCTGCTCAGCAGGGAGCCTGCTTCCCCCTCTCTCTCTACCTGCCTCTCTGCCTGCTTGTGATCTCTGTCTTAAAAATTTTAAAAATTTTTTAAAAAATCAAAAAATTTAAAAAAAAGACAGGAAACATTCTCAGAAGCAATGTTAGGAAATATGAGGTTTTTCAATAAAGCTTATGATTCATACACTAAAGTTTAATTGTACCAAGTGTGGGTCATTCAGTTCTTACGGAATTAGTCTGGAAAATTAAAATTCTTTCTCTAAGAAAATGTTTTTAAGTATGAGACAACCACCTTACAAACTAACTTGAGTGTGACCCAGTATTATTATACACCGCCCAGTGCCCAGTTCAGGGGAAGTCAAGAGCAGAACACCATTAACCGCTGTTACTGCCACCTGCCTGGTACTCTGCTTTCTGAAACAGGGCCCAGGACTGCAGAACACCCGGGAGCAAGCAGGCTGATCGTTATTTTTTTTCTATTTTAAGATTTTATTTATTTGAGAGAGAGAGAGAGAATGAGTGGGAGGAGGGGCAGAGGGAGAAGCAGGGAGACCCACGGCAGGGCTCAATCCCAGGACCCTGGGATCATGACCTTAGCCGAAGACAGACACTTAACTAAGCCATCCAGGCGCCCCTGGGCTGATCGTTCTTTAAACAAACAAAAGAAAAAAACATTTAATGTTTTGTTTTAAAATAATGAGTAATTCTTAGGCAAGTGGCTAGACATTATTTTTCTCCCCACAGCTCCCTCCCCTCTTGCACCAGTCAAGGACAAAGAAGACAATCTGAAAACAGTTAAAAGGATTTAAAAATTATTTACTCTTTACTTTTATTACAATAAATATTTATCAATAATAGAATTAAACAATTTTAAATTAAAACCTACTGCATTACTTTTGGGGTTCACAGCAGCAGAGACAAACATAAATCCAGTTGAAAGGGCAAGGCTTCCAGAATCCAGTGGCAAGAAACAGTCGGGTCTTGATTATCTGGGCCAGCAATAGGGAACAGTAACACCAATGATGCTAAAGTGATGGTGAAAATGCACAGCTGTCATCTATTTGTGCGTCAAATTACCTAAGACCTCACAACACTGGAGCTCAGGAATTTAAGCAAGTTATGAAGCCTGGTTCGGCAAGGGCTGGATTTTTTTCCCCTCATCGAGCCCTTGAGCACAACTGCTCCCAAGCTGCCTCTGGGCCAGGAATGGGCTGCATCATCCTTCAGAGCCAGAAGCCTCAAACCTGGTGGAAGCAGCTATCTTTCTCATTCGCAATCCCTGGTGAAAGGGAAACAAAGTGACGTATTTCAAGGGCCTTCCTTGGGGATGAAGATGAACTGCAAGTAGGAGAGACTGTGGCTCCGGATCAGGAAGAGGCTTCACAGAGTTATGGGCTACGTGCTAGGTCCACGAGAAGAGAACACTCTAATGAGGGCTCACCATTTTGCAGATAATCAAGAACGGACTGCATGGGTAAAGGAACATATCATACATATAATGTAGAAAATGTGTCCATATTAAATATGTACATACACACGCCGCACATAACCGAGTAAAATAAATGCTAAGTTATTTACGATGAACACAGCAAGTTCTGGACAGACCAATGATGAATATGCTCACTGAACTACTTGAAAGAGAAAACAAAAGACTTTGTGCTCCCCTTTGTCTTCCACTCTAATACACTCTACTTGTCGCTAACACAGGCCGGCTACTTAAGTGGTGTTGTTTCTAGGTACCTGAGAAGGGAAGGAGTCATCCTTTCATTTCAGAATACTACCCAAAGCGAACTGTGATGGCTCAAGCGACCCAGCTCAGTCATTGAATCGGCCGTGATTCCTGCCACCTCTTCTTAGTCACAGAGCATGAAGCCTTACTCAGAAAAGTACCAAATTCTCTTCCTACAGTTAAATTCCTGCAAATGTAACCTATTATATGTTGGATGGGAGGGTAAGGGGACAAGGTAGGTGGTAGGGGGTTTGCACCTGGGCAGTAATTCACTGCCTCCTCATTACCCAGAGAAAATGTTTTTTTTTTCCTAAACAATTGAAATTTGGAGTTTAATACTGAAGTCTGCTCTCTTGGCACATTTTGGAATGAGCAAGTCATTACATGTCACTGGGACTTTGTCTCTTGAAAGCTAATAGGGTAAGTTAGCTAAACAAAATAACCTACAATGTTAATATTGTGGGCAGTTTTAATTAGCAGTTGTTAGAGTCTGCTGCTGAATGATACCAGTAATTCAAACAGATTTAAAATGCAACATTCACAGATCTTGCAAAATGAAAACTCCTCCCATAACGGGTTAATAACACCACATACTAACTAAGCAGGTCCCAAGTAAGGTTAAGAACTTACTTTAGAGATAAAAAAGTGCTTGTCAAGAATATCAGACTCATGGCAAATTGTGTTTTAATAAAAAAAAAAAACCATATCAATTCTAATCTTAATCATTATCCACAGAAACTGCCCAAGAGAAGACTTTAGCCAAAGAGAGCCATAAGGCATCCTGGCATTTAGCCATTCCTGGTTGTTTGGTTTTGTTTTTATTTTTGTTTTTAAGATTCTTTTTTTTTTTTTTTAAGTAATCTCAACACCAAACATGGGGCTCGAACACACAACCCTGAGAATAAGAGTCGCCCGCTCTACCAACTGAGCCAGCCAGGCTCCCCCACACCTGGTATCTTTAATACTGTCTCTCAGTTCCATGTTGCATTAGGTACTATATGGCCATGATCCAATTCACGAGGTTTAAAAACAGCACCACTCTGACTTAGCCTACCTTTCTAAAAATGATTCTGTGAAGAGTAAAACAACATGAATGGGTCTGTAGAAGACCAGACAAACCTTCTGTTAGGTCCAAATGGACTTTCCTACAGAGATAAGGCCTTGTTAAAATATTCTAAAATCAGTCCATGTACTACTTTCCAATTCTGGGAACCTGGCCTTTCTGACAAAATGAAACACCACTCCCTCACTCAGGCCACCTATGAGAGGGCTACAAACAACAGAACATCTTTTGCTTCCCTAAATATAAGCTCATTTAAGATCTCTGTCTAAAGAGCAGGTCCCTACCTAAAAACAACCACCCCCCCAAAAAAACCCAAAAAACAAAAAACCCAGCTCGATTACTATCTCTTGCACACTTGTTTATTAAAGACCAAAGCATATTATTAGCAAGTGAATTAAAAAGTAAGGTTACATTTATTTTGCACTGTAGAAACACTGCAGTGAATTAGCCAATAAATCCCACTCCCATGGTTCCACACAGGAACATGTCGCCACTTTCTCTGGAAAAACTACACAACCATGATTTACCATATACCCTAATGTAACTGCCTACCAATATGCCAGTCATCTGTGCCACTGTCAAAGATGAAAAGTAAAATATGCATATCACATGGGTTACCTAATTAATAAAGGAAAAATCAGAAATCTACTCAAGCTTCCTAGATGTACAGAGCATCACACTTTCAAGTTTCACAGTGATTAGTTTAACACCGTTTTACTGTTAAAACTGTCACTTAAAATGTACATGTCAAAGTGCTTCAAATGCAACATACTAATTAAAATTCCTTCTGGAAGGTTCTAGTACTGGCAGCTAACTTAGGAAGGTTATTCACCCACAGGGTGCTCAAGAAAGGGCATGCTCTTACAAAGACACCTCACGGGACAAAGAAAATTCTAATCTGACCAGAAATCTCCTATAAATTGCTCAATTAAGATCAGAACTGAGATCAAGATAAAAGCCACTCTGAACACAGGACTCAACACAACCAAAGATTTGTGTATTTGTTTTTGGCTTTTTGGGGTACCCAAAGTCAAAAGTTCTAGCCTATCGGGTTTACTCTGTTCCCTCTGGCATGTTCCCAGTCCTTGACATGTCAAGAGATCTAAGGCAATCCAGGAGATTTGGAATGTGGCAAGACCTAGGTGCTCAAAGCAAGTGGGCATCTCTGTCCTAGGTGGTAGCAAGTCAAAAGGGAGGCTGGATGAAGAATGAAAAGGAAGAGTTACACACAGGCTTCTAGTTAAAATATAAAGGGGAAAGGGACCCTTTGATTCAAACACCTTCAGTTTATCTTTTTATTTTCCACAGGTTATAGAAGCAAAGTCTACTATGGAAAGCAAGGTACACTCCAAATGTTTTTTGACTGATACAAAATAAATTCTTTGAAAACTGAACACTTGGGAACCTTTCAAATTCACATTTGAATTTGAAGTTAGTGGCAGAACAACGATTTAAATTGTGACAATTTTAAACTCTGCACTGCATTAGGATCATTGGGCACTATAGGCACTGGGCATTAAGGTGATCCTTTCTTCTCCTTCAGGTGGACCCTATGCCTGATTTTTCTTTTCCATATTCCCCCAAAGCCGACTCCAGGTCATGATTAATGCTTTCTCAGTACCTGTTTAGAATTTGGGCAACTCTAGACATATACTCCTCTTCCCCATACCTGTGTATTAAAATAAATGACATGTTGGTAGTAGTAGAACATTCTAGACCATAATCAGCATGGAGCTTTTTTAAATTAGAATTTAAAATATTTTAAGCATGATATTATTAGAAGGCCAAGGACTATTTAGTTTTTTATTTTGAAGTTATTCACTCCATTACTTGAAACTAAAACTCATGAACTACATCTATTATGTATAAATGGAAGAACGGCAGTGTCAACTGTGATGATCTTAAACTGTGTAGTGCACTAAAGATCATGAATGTTAGTAAAGGATCAGAAAAGGCAGCAACAACATACTCTATCCAGGCATTTTAAGGATTTTTCTATGCCATGCTCCCCTCAAATATAGGGGAATTAATTTCTGACAAGCAGGAAAGGATATTTTTCATACCATAGCCTGACAAGTAACTTCTCACAGGTCTAGGTAACTTTGGTCAGCAGAAACACAAAGCAAACATCTGGCCTGGCTAAGGCACTCCATTCTGAAATGTACAGAAAACATGCATGTATGACCAACCATACCATTGCTCCCCAAAGGCAGCTCAGTGTATGCTGGGAGAAAGGCTGGGGTGGAAGACTCACCCCAAAATATCATGCATAAGCCTGAAATATCTTTTATACTTTGGAAATGTTATGATAATTGGTATGACACAAATGCACAGAGCTATTTGCAAGTTAAGTCCTGCTTCAGCTGCTGTATCACTAAACAACAAATGGGGACTTTCGAGGTAAGTTCAAGATGGCAGACTAAACCAAGAAAAAGCCAGCAGTCCACTGAAGATTTACAAGTCCATGGTATTCTCAAACAGTGCATCACTCAGTTTCACTTTCATCTTGTTGACAGCCACCTTTCATCTAATGGTGTCAATAAAACTGTGGCGCAATTTTTTACTCCTACAGAGAAACAGGTCATGAAGTACACATGCAAAACCATTTCAAATAAACTTGATGCAATGGAAAAAGAACAGAAAGACACTCTGAGGTAAAATAGCCCCAAAAGTATAGAACATGACCCTACACCAGAAGGGTATTTTTTTTTTTTTTAACTATACTGTACAAGGTGAAGAAAGCCTGTGGTCCAAATTTGTCATTTACAAACATTTCTCAGTTCTTTTCTTATATAATACAGATTAATCTCATTCTTGTGTACAAGATCAACAGAAGGTGAAATGATTAGCTCAGAAACCTTAGAACAAACAAAGCTTTGTTCCCAGCCCAAATTACCACTTAATCCTATTCAATTTTATAGATGACAAAAAACAAGGTCTACAAAAAATAGAGTTACTGTTACTTAATTTGTTCATCCTCTGACCTCCATGATGGCGATTTATTAACATAGAATCACTATCCACATTTTCCAGCACCCATTTCTCACCATGTTCAGTCTCAGAAAAAGTCACCAAATATATCTCAATCTTTATGAACCATTTTTAAAAATGAGTAAAGAACCATAAGTTAGCTCCTTGACTCCTCATTTCTAATAGCCTGGATGACAATGATTAGGATTTACAAATTTAAAAGCTGAAATATCAATTACATAGTTATTTTTACAAAGCAGCAGACTGAAATTCAAAAAGGAATACACTATAGTTAAATTTAACAATGGTCACATTCATAGATAAATAATGGTTAAGAATTTAATTACATATCAACACAGTGGTGCCTATTTTATCCAAGTGCAATCCATCCAAAAAAAAAGGGTTTAAGATACACTCTTCATTCAAGCACAAACTTCATTCGGTGGAAAATAAAAGAAAATCAGCAAGTAAATTTCACCACCACCAAACTAAATGGAGACAGTCAAAAAGAAATAATATATCCACATTCATGAAAAGGTGTAATCTATAGATCAACCACAGTTAAGTCAAAGGAATTTTTATGTTTGTCAGTAAACCTCAAAAATTATTCCAAGTCACATTAAAGACAGTAGGTACTCAGTAAGGCATATATATCAAAAACTTTCTTCAAACGGGGAAGCAGGCAAGTCAGGGAGGGAAGAATTTCTACTTCTTTACCCTTATGAAATAAAAAACACAGCACTCTCACCTCCATAAAAAAAGAGATGGACGGACAGAAGGAAGGAAGGAGGGTAGGATGGAAGGCAAGGCAAACTGAATCAGAAAACTAATTTTGTAGTGCGGTTCATAGCAGGAATTCATAGTGAGGCTCATGAGATTTCTAAGTCCAAAGTAAATTTCTCTTATAAGGAAGTTTACCTGCGTTCCCTACAAGTAATTATCGTAAGACTGGGGCTGTCACATGCATTCATATAAACATAGTTCTCGGGCACCCAGTCTCAGCAACTTGCAGCTGAGGGGGGAAATGCCACATTTAAACAATGAACCATGTCAATTGGTAAGCTACAATTACGATCTACTCTCTGCTAAGTCAATCAAACATTTTTCCTTAAAAGAAAATTAAGTCATTTATCAAGACCTCTCCCAAACAAAGAGAGCCAGAATACTAGAGAATCTAAATATATATATACCAGCTCTCTCAGCGCATGAGGAAAAAAGGCATTTCCATGGGAAAGAGAAACCAGTATTTGGCAACTGTACATTATAGTTCTGTAATCATTTGGCATCTCTTGCTAAAGGTGACTTGCTCTTACCTTTTCCCTATTTTAGATTTGGGCTATTGATAACTTCCACCACTAAAGACCTACTACTAAAGTAGTACCAAATATGAAAACATTTTGCCATTTTCTTAATGTTATCAGTGTACCTAAACCAATTTGGGGACTCTAAAAATAAAAACAAAGCATCCTTAACTCTGTATGAACCAAAATATCATAGACTCATGAAGCTAAAATCAATAGAAACATTTTGCTTGTCTAAAGTACATTATGCTTAACCAAAATGCCACATGGTTTTATAAAAAATAAAATAAGTTGGGAGTTAGCAGGTCCAAAATTCCATAAGTTCAGATCATTTGTATCCCTCCTGCTGTGCAAGTACTCTACAAACTTGAATTCCAGGTCTGTTAAGCAGGTCATTTTAGTTCAATGGTGATGGATGAAATATTTACAAGCATCTTATTTACAGTACTTTTTTCTGTAGATTATAGGCCAATGTTCTTTTCTTCCATTCCTAGTCAATCTGAGTTTGGTTTCCTCAATGAGAAAGGATAAATCTGAAAATGGCTGCTCAGCTGCTTTACCTGAGGAAAACCAGAACATGAGATAGTGACAAATACATTCCTAATAATGTTTTCAAAGGACACAGAATTCACCCTCTGGAGATAATTTACTGATGCGGCAAAACTCAGCAGAAGTAAAGAAAAGGCTTTTCTAGGATACCTATAGAGCTAGAAGGCTACAGAATTCTGTAGAATTCCAGAACTACCCCTGGGAGGGTTAGGACTTAAACCTAACTCCAACATCTGGTCTTTCCAGAGCCCTCTGGACCACACACCCAAATCTGCTGAAAAATTATAGGGTTAGCTGACTTATAAGATCTAGTAGATCAAATATTTACATACATAGGGTTTTTTCTTTTTTTCATCTATTTTATCCCAACAAATGTAGGCTACTTTGGGGAGAACCCTAAAAGAAGAAACCTAAGTTTAGCAACATATACATAGCACAAAGTAGTTACCAAGCATGACAGGTGCCCCCATTTTAAAAATATATTCAATGGTATAGAAAACATTTTGTTTCTCAAACTGAGTCCTAGCAGGGTTTCCTTTTAAGACAAGTATACCAAATAGGAGCATTTGAAGAGTCATAAAAACATGAATAATAATATGAATACCTTTTTACATTTTTCATTGCTATGAAACTACTGTCAGAAAACAAAGAAAAATATATTCCAGATTGTTCACTCTAACTTTAATTTATAAAGGTGAAAAGTTGGAAACAACATAAATGGTTAAAATAACTGGATCATAACTAAGTACACTGGGTAATTATTAAATACTCTCCTTGATGAACTATTGTACAATAATTAAAAATCATATTTATAAGACCATGCTAAAATACGTAAAATAATTAGAAAAGACTGTTAAAGTGCGAGGAAAGAAAATAAACTTGCATGGTTCTCATTTTCACTTTATCTATCTTAGTCCATTTGCCCTGAAACTAGTCTCTTGCTTTAGAAGAGAATATTAAGGTATGCAAAATCCTCCTTAAATACATTCTCTCCTAATATTTCCCCCTTGTAAAAATGTCCCTAACGCTAATGAAGCAAGTATAGAAATAAATCATCAACAAATGGGATTATTTGGTCCTCACAGAATTAAAAGCACATGAGAGTTTACAATTCCATTCACCAAGAAAACAATTTACATTTCTAGTTAAAAACAACTAAGTCCTCATAATAATTATCCAGCTTTTAAATTATTTGTAGTTACTGTGACATATTCATCAGAGAAATGATATCTGAAATTATACACCTGGATATTATTCAAAATGTAGAGAGAATATCCAAATTCTTCCAGCTACTTTCATAAGCAACTTCCTTTTGAAATTTTCCCCTCACCTCCTTTCCTAGTACTTATAAGAACCAAATGGAACCCATTCTGCTCTAGATTACTCACCACTTGTACTCCATAATGGATGTGGGCCAGAGTGAAAACAGCCGTTAAAGTATATAAGAGAATGCTTTCGACGTAAGAGGCTATTCCTAAGTTTACCACCAGGACAACCAAGAAAAGAGGAACCAGGAACCAATTCAAAGTTGGACACCGGGTGCTACTCATTTGACAAACAATCAGCTGACACTTGAAGTTAGGAGAAAAAAAAAGAATGAAAATTTAATTAGCAACACACTTCCAAAATTAGTCACTCCAACATTTAAAAAGCATTCAAGTACTTGAGCCAAGACAGTTCCACGACATTATTAAAATCGGTAGTTCTCAACTGCTCATCTGCCCACACCTCCAAACCCACAGACCCTCAAGAGTGTGTGTCAGAAGAGCCGGGAAGATAATTTAGTAAGGTTGCTAGAGAAGGGATTCTGCCAGTAGGTAACAGTTAGGATAAAAGAAATTTCTCCTAATTTTAAGTACGATATCTGAAAAAAAGAACTTTCAAAACAGCCTTTTATAGTTCCAGACAACTAAACTGCTTCATGGAGCTGAGATGCTGCCTTCTTCAAGTCAATCGCACTGTCATATTAACACCTCAAGACCTCTCTGACTCCCTTTCCTTTCAATACCTTACTCAAAGTTCTATTCCTTCAGAGATACCTTTCATACAATGTATTAATATTTCCAGATCTTTAAACCTTGTGAAATCAATAGGACTGGTGATATTGAACACATGTTACAGACACGGAAACATAAATTCAGTGGATTCCTTGTAAAGTAAAAACGTATTAAGTTTTTAGAGTTAGAGCATAGGCTCCCTGGTTGTCAGAACCATTAAGGTCTCTTCTCAACAACTCCTGATCTCTCCTACCTGTCTGCTGTCTTGCTGGGCCATTGCAGAGAAAGGGCTTTTAAAAAATATTGTATTTATTACAAAGTTTTTACTCCCTGTCAATCTGAAGATCAGCTGATTTTAAAATGTGGGTGTGTTTTCTCTCAAAAACCCCTTTCAGGCTCCCTAAATTAATCATTAGATCTGCAGCCATTTGGAAAAGGAAAAAACCATTTTCAGCATGTTCTGTCTTAGGGGTTCTAATTCTTTCAAGTTTCTAATAGAAAATATCTTTAAATTAAAATCTGTTTATTTTTTTTTTTAAGATTTTATTTATTTATTTGAGAGAGAGAGACAGTGAGAGAGAGCATGAGCGAGGAGAAGGTCAGAGGGAGAAGCAGACTCCCCGTGGAGCTGGGAGCCCGATGTGGGACTCGATTCCGGAACTCCGGGATCATGACCTGAGCCGAAGGCAGTCGTCCAACCAACTGAGCTACCCAGGCATCCCTTAAAATCTGTTTATTTTTAATACTATATAAAATTTCTCAAATTATCAAACTTTGTCATATATTCCTTAGATATATTATGACTCTTAAAAAAAAAAATCTTACTGTGATGTTGGCAAAGGCTGTTCCAACCATAAAGTAGAATACTCTTGGATGCAACTCTAAAATATCTGAAGGCGACTGAAGGATCCATGCTGTAGACAAAATGAAGAGCAAACATGGAGAAAAAAAGGGAACCATAGCTTCATAGACTGAATTGTGTTTCAAGGTGTTATTTTTATAGCTTCTGAAAAAAAGAAATCAGGTAATACAAAGAACATTATTACATATAAAACTTACACTGCATTTGTAAATTTTGTAGTTTTCAAAGTACTTTCACACTTTCTCTCTTACTTTACACTCACAATACTCCCATAGCACAAATAGAACCAACATTACTAACCCCATTTTGCAGACAAGTTAAGTGACGATGTGAGAATTTAAATTTACATAACTTGCTACCAATCCGCAGGGCCAGGACTAGCATGTAAGTCTTCTGAGCCCTAGTACCCTGGAATGTAAAGATGCACAAAACTTGATTTTTGTTTTGTGAGATTTACAGTCCAACAGGAGAAATAAAATGCGCACAAAACACCACAAGGAAGTACCTCGGAGCGCAGCTACAATACAAAGTGACAGAGAACCCACCAGGGCAAGACTGCACTGAGACCGCCCGTAGCCTGTCTTGGTATCTCCAGCACACGCTCCGAGATAGGTCTGCTTATCTGAACAGAGCCCCAAATTCTAGTTTGGCTTCTGCTCCTGATTACACGATCTTGGATGAGATACCGCCCTATAAGGACTTCATCCTTAGAAAATGAGGAGAAAATGTCTCCAACTCTAAGGCCTTCAGAGCCTTAAATTTTACAGTTTCTATGAATGCCTGCCAGCTGCCATAAATAGGGAAGATTCATAGAGCTTGGCTGGACACAGTTAGGATTCTGCAGGACAGATCTGAGAGCTGAAGGATGAAGTGGGAAGTGTTTCAAGTAGAGAACAGTACTAGAGGGAAGTGGGAGCAAAATTACCAAGGAAGGAAACAGCAAAATGCATTCAGGTTCCCTACGTAATTTCAGTGTGGCTGAGCAAAGGTGGAGAAATGCAGACCAAAGAAACAAACCACCACCCAGGAAACTCCTACCTAACCCTTGCCCCACTTCTCTGGCAAGAATTTTCATATAATGCTACCTGGAAGTCAGCAGAGATCAAGGGTTAGGTCCTGAACCACATAAGTTCAGAAATGTTATGATCATGCTGACTAAACTTACACAGAATCAACTTATAAAAACATAGTCAATTTCTAAAAAGAACATAAACCTCTCAATATTCAACAAGAACACTCACCTTCCCAATTTACTCCACAAAAAAATGACAAATGGAAGACTGTCTGGTGAGCCAAAAGCTGTAACAAAAGCACCAGTAGTTCTGTGCTGTGCTTGAACTGAGTACACAGCTGTAGTACCCTACATGACTGTAGGGTACTGTAGACCCTACGTGACCCTGACCTCATTCCAGATTCAAAACATAGGTTTCAGAACCTTTCCAAAATGCCCAGATGCCGAAAGTAAAACAGATCCTAAAATTCATCTAAGTAACAATTTTCACATTTCTTGCCCAATTAAGAAATACTTACCTGAAAAAGTTTAATAAACTCATTGGAAGAGTCACACATAATGCACAACCTAAAAGGAAGAATATTTAAATTATTGTCATTATTATTCAAGAGTGATTTTTTATAATTTTCAAATACATACAAAACATTTAATGCTTTTAGACCCAATAATTCGCAGGTTCAGGTTGACTTTCGTATTGAAATTAAATACACTTCTGAACATTTACAAGCAGAAGAGTAGCAGTATAGCTCGCTGATTCAGAGCAGAGGTCAGGGGCCAGATGGGGCTTGAACCTCGGTTGTGTCTACAAGTTATGAGATTTCAGGCAGATTAACGTTTCAGTGCCTCAATTTCTTCTTCTATAAAATAGACATAATAGTACTGACCCTGTACGGTTTTGAGAATTAAATGAGTCATTACACATAAAGACACCTGGAACAGTACCTGATGTGCAGTAAATTGCACAAGTGTGAGTTACTGAAAGAGGGGCTGATTCATGGATTCTGTGGTTTCCCATTTCCACTTATTTTTATCTCCCTAGCATTCTGAATTTCTCCACCCACCCATACACTGGTTCTTTCCCCTCAAACCCGAAACCAAGGACAGCCTTCCCAAGAAGCCCTCCCATTGCTTCTGCTGCCCTCGCTATCTACTTCTTCTCTTACTCTCCCCTATCACTCGCCAGACCTTCCTGTGGCCTTCCTCGGGACTCATTCATTCTGCCTTCCCTCTGCAGAAACTGTACTCTGGAATTTACCAAGTTCTCCTAATAATCAAATTGAATATTCTTTCTTCACTCCTGACTTCTAAGAGGACTCTGTTGACGCTCCACTAACTGCAATTCTTTCCTGCCTTGGCCTTTGTGACCTATTCTCCCAGTGCTGTTAGTTATCCAACCATTACATGTGCTGTCCTTTATTGGCAACTCTGCCTCCTGGCATATTCCTAACTAGGCATTCAACTGTGCTTCTATTCTCCCCCAGGGAATCCTCTCTTATACCTTTAACTATAAGCTTCCTACAGATGACTCCAAAATCTAGTAATGTACTCTCTTGGGCAAATCAGATGATCTCTCTGAGCTTCAGATTCCACAGTTGTACAATACGGATGGGTTAAATGACTTCCTAATGTCCCTTGCATTTTTAAAATTCTCTGATTCTACAAATTATAGAGATGTAAATTCCTGATTTTTTTTTTCTCTGTCACAATCCAAATTAACACCTGTGGCAAGTTTCTGGCTACATCATTTAGGATATTTCACTGTCACTCAACAGATCAGCCCTAGCCTGACCACTCCAGACTCCCGCTGACTGTACTTGGCTTGGGGTGGGAAGGTGGTCAATGTAGCTATGAGCTTAAGGATCAAAGACAGGAACGCATTCCCTCCAAACGACTCCTAAGACATTTTGCTAAAAACAGATGAAAAGACTAGAATCCACCAAACAGAAATCTCATTTGAAAAGATGAATTACTCTGCCACTTCCAAGCCCAACTGTGACAGTTACCCAAGTTAGAAGAGCTCAGAGAGAAAGGAAGACAAGATAACATCCTCAGAAATTTTTAGCAACTGACACTGTGTCAAGTTGGGAAGTACTGGTAGGGGAGCCGGAGCTGGATTAATTAACCCAGAATCATTATAGCTCTGAGGTGCTGAAAATAGGCTGACAGAAACTTGCAAAAGATTTGCTACCAAGAGTATTTTTAGTTTAAAATATCTTAAAATAGCTTTATCTTAAATACAGCAGGCATGGAGAAAGCCGGGCTATATATAGGTTGCCAAAGGGACATACTATATCTTCTATTTCTCCTCTAAATAGCACCTAATGTATTTTCCATAAAAAGTACAGGCATACCTCAGTGAGATTGCGGGTTTCATTCCAGACCATCACAATGAAATGGATGTCACAATAAAGCAAGTCACATCAATTTTTTGGTTTCCCAGTTCATAAAAGTTATGTTTCTACTATAATGTAGCCTATTGAGTAAAACAGCATTATGTATAAAAAAAAAAGTACATGCCTGAGCTAAAAAATACATTACTAAAAAATTCTAACCATCATCTGAACTTTCAGCTAGTTGTAATCTTTTTGCTGGCAGAGGGTCCTGACTTGAGGTTGATGGCCGCTGAAGGTGGGGATGGCTGTGGCAAGCTCTTACGATAGGAAACAATGAAGCTTCCCACACTGACTCTTCCTTGCACAATTTCTCTAGAGTATGCAATGCTGGTTGATGGCATTTCATCCACAGAACTTCTTTCAAAATAGGAGCCAATCCTCTCAAACCCTGCCACTGCTTTATTCAACTCAGCTGATGTAATATTCGAAATCCTTTGTATTTCCAGCAATCTTCACAGCATCTTCAACAATGGATTCTATCTCAAGAAAACCACTTTCTTTTTTGGTCGGTAAGAAGTAACTCCTCGTCTGTTACAAAGTTTGATCATGAGATGGCAGCAATACAGTCATATCTTCAGGCTCCACTTCTAATTCTCTTGTTATTTCCACCACAGCTACTTACTTCCTCCACTGACGTCTTAAATCCCTCAATGTCATCTGTAAAAGTCGGAAATCACTTCTTCTAAATTCCTGTCAATGTTGATTATTTTGACTTCTCCCCATGAATAGAGGCAGAATGGTGACTCCTTTCCAAAAGGTTTTCAATTTACTTTGCCCAGATCCATCAGAGGAATCACTTTCTATGGCAGGGACAGCCTTATAGAAAGGTATCTATTTCCTCAATAATAAGATGTGAAAGTCAAAATTACTCTTCAATCTCTGGCAGGATGGATGCTGTGTTAATAGGCAGGGAAACGACATTAATCTCACTGTATATCATCATCAGAGCTTTGGGTGACTGGGTGCTTGTTCAAGAGAAGAAATATATTGAAAGGAATCCTTTTTTCTGAGCAGATCTCAAGAGTGGGCTTAAAATATTCAGTAAACCATGTTGTAAACAGATGTGCTACCATCCAGCTTTCTTGTTCCATTAGAGAGGACAGGCAGAGTAGATTTAACAAATTCTTAAGGACCCTAGTATTTTCAGAATAGTCAATGAGCGCTGGCTTCACCTTCAAGTCAGCAGCTGCATTAGCCCCGAACAAGAGAGTCAGCCTGTCCTTTGAAGCTTTGACGCCAGGCATTGACTTCTCTGCTCTAGCTACGAAAGTCCTAGATGTAATTTCTTTCCAGTATTAAAGTGTTCACATCTAGACAGAACATCTGTTGCTTGCGTAGCCCCTTCCTTAATCATCTTCCGGATAAATTTGCTGCAGCTTCTACGTTAACACTTGAGGCTCCACCTTGCACTTTCATGATACAGGTAAGTCTTCTTCCCTTAAACCTCATGAACCAACCACTGCTAGCTTTAAACTTTTCCTCTGCAGCTTCTTTACCTCTCTCAGCCTTCAAAGAACTGAAGAGCGTTAGGGCCTTGCTCTGAATTAGGCTTTGGCTAAAGGGAATGTTGTGGCTGGTTTGATCTTCTATCCAGACCACTAAAACTTGCCATATCAGCAAAAAGGCTGTTCAGCTTTCTTACCACTCATTTATTCAGTGAGTAGCACCTTTCATTTCCTTCAGGAACTTTTCCTTTGCATTTACACACTTAGCTAATTGGTTGGTGGCAGGATGGGGGGTGCTGGCTTTGGGCCTATCTTGGCTTTTTTCCTCACTAAGCTGAATCATTTCTAATTTGTGATTTAAAGTGAGAGATGTGTGACTCTTCCTTTCACTTGAATGCTTAGAGGCCACCGCAGGGTCACTAACTGGCCTAATTTCAATATTGTGTCTCAGTAAACAGGGAGGCCTGAGGACAGGGAGAGAAAAGAGAGGGAAAGCAGGGTAGGTAGAGCAGTCAGACACACCCAACATTTATTAATTAAGTCGCCATCTTACATGGGTGTGGTTTGTGGGGCCTCAAAACAATTCTAATAGTAACATCAAAGATCACTGATCACAGATCACCATACCAAATATAATAATGTAAAAGTCTGAAATATTGCGAGAATTACCAAAATATGAAAGAGGGAGACATGAAGTGAGCAGATGCTATTGGGAAAACGGCGCTAACAGACTAGCTAAAAGGTTGCTACAAACCTTCGATTTGTAAAAAAACACAGTACCTGCAATGCACAATGAGGTGAGTGCAATAAAACGACATACCCCTGTACTGGGAAAGCGGCTTTATTTATTTGTAAAGAAACGTGGGCTTTTGTTTTATTTCAGAGAGAAGAATTCAGATAAACTTATAAACTACAAAGAAAGTTATATGCCTCTTAAAGTACCCACTTAACATTCAAAAATGTATCTCACATACCAGAGGATTCCATCTTATCGTTAAATCTGACATTTAAACATAAAATGCAGCAATACTGCCACAAGACTAGTCACTTAAAATGATTCACTATGTGGCGGGGAGTGAAAAATAGCTAGCCTTTTCAAGGCAGAGGATTCAGTTCATACAGAAACCCAAGAATGAACAGTTGGATTTGGAAGACAACAGCAGGGTTCTAAAATATCTGTAGTTTAGGGCCACAGAAAAAGGCCCAAACCACTGCCTAAAAGCCAGGGCCTAAACCCTACCCAATGCCCATTCTATTACCAAGGTTCACTGGTAGTGAGAGAGTGGGTTATTTTTTAGACAAGGGAACAGAGCAATAGCCAAGTTTGCTATTTTACTCCTACAGAGGTCCTAATGCCACTCCTAGTGCCCCAAAATCACAGCCCCAAATAATTTCCTCCTTGCCTCTTTGCATAGGAAACACTCTGCCTCCCGTAGATATCCACTCTCACTAAAATCAAAAGGGAAACATTATCATGATCAGAAACTTTTACCTAACAGCCAGTGGCAAAAGAAGGAGAGTATCTGAGAGGAACAAAGGCTCAACTTTTGGAGTGGATGTATTATGAAGTAATCGCTACCTTTCATCTATTCTACTTCCTACAAACTAGTGATCTTCAATTTTGAGATAGGCATGAAATCTATACCAATGTGGATCTATACTAAATGTGGATCCTCTGGAACAGTCTAGACTAGTTTAAATACTTTACAAGGTTTATGTGATTTTGGTATTTATTTCCTTCTGACTAGAAATAGTGCTAAACAAGAAGACCAAAACACAGAAACCTCATTATCCTTACTGGGTTGGTTGAAACCAGGGCTGTAGGGTCGTTCTGCTTGTTTGAGGGTGTGGGAGAGGGGGAAAGGTGGTATGGCTTGTGATAATCAAACACTGGCTTCAATAATAAAGTCATGTTAAAATAGGCTTCAACATGGAGCTTCTTACCAATAATCATTGCAGTGAATAGGTCTCTATATAAGAAATTAAACAGGAAAGGTTCATACCAGGCCTCAACTCCCACAATCGCAGTCACTATGTAGACAAAAGATATAGTCTGGAAGGAAAATGCAGACAAAAGCATACAGAGGCATTAACAGCTGGAAAGATCAGGGAGCTAATAATGCTGTATGCAGCCTGAGTCTAGTAAATAGCTTTAGTAAAAGCAAGAAGTACACTTAAATTTGATACTGTGGCAAGTCTTCTTGCCTTTCAAAATGTCTTTTTCTCAGCCAACAATGCCATAAAATAACTAACTTCTAAACAAGGCAAGCAACTGGCCATAATTTAGAACACTGTAAGGCCCTTCAGGAATTGGTTATGGCACAGGATGATCCAATTTGCCTACCCAATCACTTTCTTCAAACACACTTGGAAGTCTGATGCTCTACGGGGGCCTTAGGTGCAAATGGGCAAAATGGCAACACAAAAAGCTGGTATTCAAAGGCAGGGAGAGTTAATAGCAAGCCTATTAAGTAAGAGAAAACAAGTATCTCTACTCATTGAAACAGGCAGTAAAGGCAAAAAAGCAATGATTACATGTGCATATCTTTCTTTACAAAAATCAACAGTTCAAAGGAATATTTATTAACATTAAGAAGCTAACCATTTTTTAATAATAATGACATTGTGACTGTGGTTTTTTAAAAAGTACTCTTACTATTGAGAGGTAGTAAAATACTTATCACATACTGTCAGTAATTTCCTTTAAACTAACCAGGAGGAAGGGGACACATGAAACTGGACTGTCCATGCAGTTACTGAAGCTAAGTAACAGGTACATAAGGGCTGACTATGCTCTTCTACTTATCTGTTTGAAACTGCTCATAAATAAGCAAGAAATAACACAAGATAAAAAGGAAATTTTTAAAAAGCACCAAGTCAGTTCTAGCCAAAAAAGCATAAGGGCTATAAAGAAGGAATGACAAAAACTTGCCCCCAAAATTCATGGCAATGTTGAAATTTTAAGGCAGAACGTGTACTTACCACTTGGCTAATGTCATATCCCCATGGCAGGAAAAGAATCCCTGTGTTATATTTTTCCCAGTGGGACAGGATGAAAGAAAACAAAACTACCCATAGCAGGAGATAAAGAACAAAAACACTGACACCAGATGGTCCTCGTCCAAAGATGGAATATACAGTCACAACGAAGTAAACACATGACCAACTATCCAGGCCATGGTCAAAAAGCTCCCCTAAAGGGGTGCTGGAATTGGTTCTCCGGGCTTGCTTTCCATCCACACCATCTGCAACAGAAACACATTGCCATGGGAAAAGGTCAACATCTGTACCAGTAAGCAGAAAGTTGTCTTTAATAAACTGGAGAGACACAAAACAAAACAGATCAGCACTATCATAGGAATGTTAATTAACTAAAGAATAGCTATCAGGCGATACTTTTTATAAAAGTCCAACCTTTAATTCCCACAATTCAAAGATTTCAGAAATAAAATCTGTAATTGCTCAGAGTATAATCTAAAAATTAAAATACGGGGTGCCTGGGTGGCTAAGTAGGTTAAACATCTGCCTTCAGCTCAGGTCATGATCCAGGGGTCTTGAGATCAAGTCCTGCATTGGGCTCCCTGCTCAGTGGGGAGTCTGCTTCTCTCTCTCCCTGTCAAATGAATAAATAAAATCTTAAAAAATAAATAACTGAGGGGCGCCTGGGTGGCTCAGTGGGTTAAAGACTCTGCCTTTGGCTCAGGTCATGATCCCAGAGTCCTGGGATCGAGCCCCACATGGGTGTCTCTGCTCAGCAGGGAGCCTGCTTCCTCCTCTCTCGCTCTCTCTGTCTGCCTCTCTGCCTACTTGTGATCTCTGTCAAATAAATAAATAAAAATTTTTTAAATAAATAACTGAAATTAAAATACATCACATCACACTAAATGGTGTCAATTTTAGATATGAAGACAAAGCATCGTGGTTGGGACTCTGAATTCTTCCAAATGGGTCTAATAACTGAGTTGTTCCACTAGTCACAAATTTTCAACCCTCCAGAGAATATTCCATAGTTACTCATTACAACTTATCTAACTATTCCTTGCTCTAGGATCCAAAAACACCCTGTGCTTCAGTCCTAACACCTATTTCATCTTGTTTGGAATTACAGTCATTTTGTCACAAATGTACACTTTCACAATTTAGGTTTTTATTTTTTATTTATTTGACAGACAGAGAGATCATAAGTAGGCAGAGAGGCAGGCAGAGAGAGGGGGAAGCAGGCTCCCTGCTGAGCAGAGAGCCCGATGCGGGGCTCGATCCCAGGACCCTGAGATCAAGACCCGAGGCAAAGGCAGAGGCCCAACCCACTGAGCCACCCAGGCGCCCCCCTACTTCCACAATTTTAAGTGCTTTTAGAAAAGGCTTTGCATGTAGAAGGCATTCAGGAAATATAAGAATGTATTAAAACCATTCAATGCACTATTCTTGACGTTGTGAAGATTACAAGAATAATCTCAGAATAAACTAAGTCTGTGCCTTCAGTCTACAACTGAGAAAGGAAACAAAACGTGGTAATTAAAGATACAGTACATCCCAAACCAAAGGAGAGCACAGAAAAGGGACAAGTACCCTTCAGGCTAAGATAATCAAGAATGGCCTTCCAGATCAGATGAAACATGAGTGGAGACATAATGAATGAGTTGGAGTTCAGTAGATAAGAGTATGCTGTTTCAGGAGGAGGGAGTGCTAGCGGCAAAAACACCAAGATGGAAAAGCACATGAGTATTCAGAAAATGCCAAGTAGCTCAGGTTAACCAAAGAAACCAGTATGTGCAAAGGGCAGTAGGGAGGCTGTAGCAAGTTTTAAAGTTTCAGGGAGGACAAGGAGCTACTAAAAGGATGTGAGCAGGGAAGTTAAAGGGTGAAAGCCGTGATGAGCTTTGTAAAGACACTGCTGTCATCAGCGGGAATGACTGGCTGGAGCGAGCACGCTCATCTGCAGGCCCACACTGACATGGGATCCAGTGGGAATGAAAGGCTGGAGGCAGGTGAGATATTAAGAAAATAAAAATGGCAATGCAGTAAAAGGTGATCAGTGAGGCTGAAGGACTGAAAGATCCTCTCCAAAATTTCCCATCTGGCTAACCAAGAGAGGGGTAGGAAATAAAGAAGTCCAAAGAAGGACCGTGACTGGTGTAAAAGAGGCTGAGTACAATTTTAGATGCTAAAACTGAAGTGTTGGCAGAATTATCCACAGGTAATATCAAGCAACTCAATCTAAGGCACTCACTAGCAACTCAGAAGACAGACGAGGGCTAGCTAGAAACACAGGAGTCATCTCCACATCCACAGTGGGAAGGATCAGGACTGCCAAGGGAATGAGCAGAAAGAGAAAATGAAGGATAAAGCACACCGGAACACCTTCATTTAGGGGCAGAAACAGAGGAGCTGGGGGGCTGGGGCATATAGGGAGAGAAGGAGGGAGAATGAGAAAGCCTAGGTAAAAAGAAGAGTCTGGGGGCGCCTGGGTGGCTCAGTGGATTAAAGCCTCTGCCTTCGGCTCAGGTCATGATCCCAGGGTCCTGGGATCGAGCCCCACATCGGGCTCTCTGCTCAGCAGGGAGCCTGCCTCCTCCTCTCTCTCTGCCTGCCTCTTTGCCCACTTGTGATCTCTGTCAAATAAATAAATAAAA